>JABFPJ010000053.1:0-80963 GCA_022817425.1 Gryon sp. ZL-2020 | reverse complement strand
ATCTAATAGATTCAGAAATGTAATTTTAGAAATAAAAAAAATAAAAATCAATGTTTAGTATACCTATAAAGCTGTTACTTCATGTAATTTTAATAACTAATTTCGTTTGGTCTTTTACATCCACAAATATACACAAAAGTAGATAAACTAAATATTAGCTCAACAAATATCTTCTGTAGTTATTTATAACAACATTTGTATTTCTTTTTCCTTATCAACTTATAACAAATAACTTCAGAATAGATAAAATTACAATTAAGACAATTTTTAGTTTTGTTTTTAAATATTGTTACATTAGTGATATATACAATTAATAACAGTTCATTCTATCTTGTAACAGTTAATTATCTTTCTGTTAATTAATTGATTAGTTTCAAGTAGACAGACAAATAGGATAAAGTCGATTATCATACAAAATGAATTGTTGATTGGACTTGGTTTAATGATGACATCACTTTTTACGCATAAATGGGGAAGAGTATATAACAGTGATAATGAATGGGATTTTATGTAATGTTTGATGTACAACTTTTTTTTATATGAGAGTAAGTACGTGAAATTGATTATTGAGTAAACGAATATTAACGATGGATGAACTTAAAGCAAATATTTTATTTGAAAATCATCGTTTCTTTATGTCATCAAACAACAAATTATACATTGAATTAAATTTGAATATCAGTTTTATTTTCAGTAACAACATAAGTCATACTTTTTTACAACTCTTGCTTTAGTTTTACCATTTTTAATACAAGTATGCACGAATAGAAATAGAATAGTATTAAGAACTAGATTTGTTAGTTAAATAAAATTGTTAATTTAACTGTTTAAAGCACTTAGAAGAACTGATTTTTAGATGAAAATCAATTAATGTAACTTAAACCTCAATTAATATACTTTTCTTGTACAATCTTCTACTTTTTACAGTCTTATCAATAGTTTAACTTATAGTATATATAATAGTCTGGAATAATGGATATATCTCAATTTGTTCACGAAATTGCTTTACAATGAAAAAAATGATGATAAAGCCAATAAAATTGAGCAAAACCAAAGCGCTACCGAAATCTCACAAAGTTATCGGGTTAATAGACCTAATAAAGCTGATAACATTTATAAAAGCGTCAGAATTTACGATCGCTAAAAGCAAACCGACATTTCAATTTCTGCGAAATTGCAAATTTCGAGATGACAGATCGCGCATAGTTATTGAACGCAATTATTAGAAAATAAATTATATTATATATAATAATAATATTAATAATAATAATGATAATAATAATAACAATAATAATAATATGCAATAGAGAAAAGTTTCCATCCCGTCACCGTTACATCAAAGCCGACATTGACACACATAATAAAAATGCCATAATCGATATCTAGAAATAAATAGAAGGGCTGTTATAATCCCAAGATAGATCAGCACATTGATAATTACATGACAGTGACAAAAAAGATAAAAAAGAGCAAGGAAAAAAAAGGTTTGGATGCAGCATCATTTAACGTTCGATATATTGAACTTACATCCTTTGATATTGAGTTTGTGCGATCGATTAAGATTTGTCATCGTATAAATGCACTTTTTGTTTATTGGAAGAGCAAAGTGAAAACAATTGTTGAAATTGAACGAAAAGCGAGAGGAAAAGTGTCTGGTCGAGTGAACACTCGGTTGAGATCGATATAGTGTTCGTGAAAGATGGTCTTTGAATTTGCAGATCATTGGAGCGACCTATATATTATTACTTTTACACGACTGCTTTCGTGGTTTTGTTATTTTATTAAAAAAAATCTAACAAACAAACAAACAAAAAACGCGGTTTGACAAATTTTCCGCTGGCTCGTTAACCGTACAATCGAAATCAAACGAGAGAAACACTTTGGCTTTTCAGAAAGCCGAATAATAAAGACCGTTGTTATTGATGTTATGAAGTTGTAATCGCACGGAAATATCAATGTTACTTTGCTAAAAGAGAAAGACAAAAAAGCACAATTCATTATTGCATTGAAAAGTTTATGAACATTTCAACGGCTTAATGCATTTCAACAAAACTAATCATAGTCGAGTAATCAATTATAGCTCTTTTTTTATGAGAATTTCTATTTCATGAAACTTGTTACATTTTGTCAATTCATTATGATACCGTTTATCAGACGCTGACAAATTATAAATGATCAAGTGTTGAGAAAAGTTTATAATGACATCATTGTAAAGTGGTTTTACAGCAAGATTAATTATAAAAATGCAGTAAACTCAAATATTTTTGCTGTTAAATACGTTCAACTGAATTAAAAAAGTTTATTGATATAAACTGGTTTTGTTTGAAATATTTGAATCAGTTAATTCAATAATGCTATTTAGTTAACGAACTTAGCTTTTATCATTTATTTTTCTGTCAGAATTTAATTTGATGAAATTTATAATTCATTAGTACAAATTCATATTGATCCGTATTGATTTTATATATGCCAAATATTAATAGCAATGTAACCTAAATAGGGTATTAATTAAATAGTGCTTCCATGTTGAAGATTCAGACAGATTCATTATTCCTTATTTCTATCGCAATTAATTACACATAGTTTCTTATGGATATCACGTGTATATTTAATGTTGGTTTTAAGTGAAGTCATGTACGAAAAGCATTTTCGTTTTCAAATAATGAACATATATTAATTTCAAATAAGTTTTCAAATAAATCAAAGTTGGAGAAAAATTAATCTAGTGTGATTAAAGCTTAAATCCAAGCCAATTAAAACTTTCCTTCGACATGTGGATTACTGAACAGAGAAAAAAAAAAGAATTTTGATATTCAGTTTTAAATAATGACCAATATAATGGATAATAACAGAAAATGTTAAAGTTTCAATATAATTTGACGTATTTAATCAGTAAATAAAATTGATGAGATTATGCATTTTAATATAATGCAAAAGAATCACTTTTATTCTATACATTCGTTCGGAATAATATTTATGTTTTTAAAACAGAAATATAAAAGTTAACAATTTGTATATTTCAGGTTTGACTTTGGTATTAATAAATAATAAGCAGAACAGACCAATCAGTTCTTTAATCTCATTTGTCAATAGTTGTTAAGTTCATAAATTAAGATAATGTGACATCAGAATTTCTTTTCAGTTATTGAAGTCATAAAATGTTCAATTGAAATTGATAAACGAGGATTTTTGTTCTTTTTACGAAAGTAAATACTCTTAACCGTCTGCTAATTGTTTTCACATTTTCTCTACTCTTTAAGGTGATTCTTTAACCATATAAGAGCAAAAAGGATAGAGCTATTGCTGAATCGATTAGCTGAAAAGAGAAGTAACGAAATGGACTAAAGGTGATTCTTCAGATTGGGTTTGTTTACAAAAACGGCTTCCCTAAATAAACAAATTCTACAAATTTTCAAAACGCGAAATTAATTCAGATTATTCTACTTATGTCACAGATTAGTCTGAATGAATTTCTTGACTAAAAATATGTAGATTTTGTTTAATTAAGGGAGCCGTTTTTGTAAACAAACTCAGACTGAGATTTCACCATAATAATAGTAAACAGCGAACAATTCCCTAATACAAATGATAAAAGTTACCTTAAAACGTCTACCCAAAAAGTAAATCGGGGCCTTTAAGGAAAATTATAAAGCTAAATCAAATAATATATAAGCTAGATTAATAAATATTCAAAAATAAAAAGCATATACAATTTTAATGTCAATCCATACTAATATATAAAATTGAAAATATGTTTGTTTGTTTGTTTGTATGTCAATCACGCAAAATCTACCGAACCGATTTTGCTCAAATTTTGAGAGCAACTAGCTGAAATCCTCCAAAGTGCCGTAGGCTGTATAAATTTGCGATATATAAAGTAGTTTTTGAAAAAAACAATTTTTTCCCAATTTTGGAAAAAAATTGGAAATTTTTTTCCCCTCCCCTTAGGCGGTTGTCAGGGGGTTATCAGGGAATTGTCACGGGGTTGTCAAGGGGTTTTCAGGGGGTTGTCGGGTGTTGTCATGGGGTTGTCGGGGGATTTTCAGGGGGTTGTTAGAAAGTTTTCAGGAAGTTTGGGGTCACAGGGTTTCGCCCGGGCGGAGCCGGGGCTTCAGCTATAGTTATAAAATAAAATCTCAAAAAACGGTTCAGTGTAATTATAAAATATTATTTATCAGTCAAATTTGCTCTGTCGAATACAACACTAATGTTAAAGTACAGTCTGCGCAAAATATGCCTGGTCTCCAAAAAATAACTAAACCCAGGCAAAATTTTAAAATCGAAGACTTTCTAGGTGATTTATATAATGATAGAAAAAGTTAGAGTGTTATGTTATATGTTTATTATATGTTTAATGGTTATGGTTATGTAAATAAAGAACAACTGGATTATTGGCATTCGGATTCAAAACTGAATAATTTCCGTGGCCATTTGTATTATAAAAAAATAATAACTGGATATTTTCATTTTAATGGACAATAAAGCAATAAACGAAATATTACAAACAGAAATATTATTTCCAGCGTAATGAATTCTACAATTAATATATTATTGTTTGCTGGACATAATACAAATTTACATAGAAATTATTCCGAAGTTTTAATCCGAATCCAATTGAAACACAACATGTCAAATTGGAAAACAATTTCTTGTGTTTATGAATATATACGTATTCGATCTTTCAACATTTATAATATGTAAAAATGAGAATTTTAATATTAAATGATATTGAGATAAAGTTATACAAACGTTAATCAGCACGCTTAGGAAAAAGATTCTTACTATTTTGTAAGTTCAACTGTGGATATTGTTAACCGACATATTTAGCAATAAACTTAACTGTTTCAACTAAAGATATCAGTAAGATTTACTAATTTTTGTCAATTGGATAAAAACAAAATATAATAGCTTTAATTGTTGATATATATAATTTGTCATACTGTATTATATAATATTTTATAAACTAAAAAATAATTATAAGAATTTCGAATGTTTATATATATATATATATATATATATATATATATATAATTATTATAATTATGAGACATATAAACAAAACATTAATCTACACTCATATATATGTACTATCTACCTCACTCTAATGTACTATCCATACTGCTAAATACAATACAACGTTTCTAATTACAGTAGAACCTCGATTATCCGAGCCTCGCTTAACCGATGTTCTGAATTATCCGGAACACTCAACCGATTCGAGGTGTCTGTACTATCCGAGGTATAGACTCTTCTTCTACCAAAGTCATCATTTTCACTATATATACTATACTATATTTTTCATTATATTAATAATATAAATAATAGATAATAAAACTAAAACACTGTTTAAAAAACTGTTTCTTTGCAATTATAGCATCGGAATATCAATAAAATGAATATTTTTCAGCTTTACTTGCTATTAATTATGTTATTTCGTATTATCCGAGATTTTGACTATCCGAGGTATGCTTAGTCCCGGCCATCTCGGATAATCGATGTATGTATACAAAAATACCTGTTTAATTCTTTTGTTCAACTGATTCAATCGGTAAAACTTACTAATGAACATCAGTTGGATTTACTGTAAAAATTCTAGTTGTTACGTAGTAACAACTGAAATTTCCATTAAAGAATAACTTCAACTAAGAAACTAGTATATTTCATTGTGACGGTTTCTTATATTGTCTATTTAACTGGAATTATCAGTTGAAATAACTTATTTTTTCGTTTCATTAAACCATTACTGATTTTTAACTTCTGTAGTTAGTTATAGTAACTGCTTTGATTTCCCTCAGTGGCGAACACTATGACAACAATATGAATGTATTTAATTCATTTTATCTTATGATTATAAGATAAAATATAATATAAGATAAAATTGTATATGATAAAAATTTACCTTTATTAAATTATATATGGTGAATAATGAAATTATATATGAATATTTTGTGTATACTTCTATAAATAAGATTAGTCATGGCATGTTCTATAAACCCGTAACGGCCCTTTGTGAGTATGCCTTTAGAATCCCTCTATAAAACTGCATTTCGCAGCCTTTTAAATGGCCACAAATGAGCCTTAAAGGTAATTCAGTGGCAGGTTCTAACATACCCTAGAATCACCTGAAAAATACCCTTAAAGAGCCTTTATAACGCCTTTAACGTGGGAGTAGCGATAACTCAAAATAGTCAAATTTTTCAGAAAATTCATAAGTTCATTCTACAAAAACTTATGTACGAATTGTCAAAATTATAGAGTCATTGACCGTATCAAAGTTGATAAATTTAATAACGAAGTTGCAATAAAAATATATTATGAGTATAGAAAACAGGGCCGAAAAAATACAATTTTTGAAATAACTCGTTTACTAATAGTCAGATTTGAACGAAAATTAAAATAAACATGTTACCTATAGTAAAGAAGAATTTATCCAAAAACCAAAACAATTCACCGTTTAGTTTCATAGTTATCGAAAGTCAAAGTGCAAAACCCAGCGTTTTTTCGCTATTTCGACAAGGGCCCTCAATTTTGTGTGTGTCTAATTATACTGTTGTCTTACACATTTTTACTTTATATGTAAGAAATAAATTTTAATACTTATCTGAACTATTCATGAATATTTAAATCAAATAATACAATTTGTATCTGTAAATAAAGTTATGAACCCTAAAATTACGCTCCCTAACGATACTCCTACCTTAATGGCATTACTCAAAATGAATTTCTTTTTTAATATTAGGGCGTACACTGATTAGCTTCTAAAGGCTCCTACTTATAATTACGGCAAGTCCAAATGAATTTTTACTAGCATTATTTTATAGGAAATCATATTACATTCTCTAAAGAATGTTGCTGTTAGCAAATATTAAGCAACATATTTGGTAATGTACATTTAATCATAATATGTAGTTTTAATAACCAACAAACAATTGGTTCTTTCAACTCATAATTGTATTCAACAAAACCTAATAGAATATAAATTCTATGCATTACATTAAATTAACCTTAATTTGTCAAATTTATATATTATTCAATTGCTTTTAAGGACATTATATCGCCGCAAGCTAGACAAAATTAGTACTGTAATCAAATTTGTATAACATCGAGTACCGAAAGCGAAGCTTTCGGTACGAGAGCGCTGTTAGTTCCAACTTTCTCCGCTGCGCACGACTGAAAAAATTTATTTTTCATCAATTAAAATAAAATTAAATCTCATTTTACTTTAACCCATTAAGGTGATTCTTCAATCGAATACATTGCCTCTCTCTTCCACTAATGGAGTCACCATTAGTTCTATCCTTTTTGCCCTTATATAGCTGAAGAATCACCTTAAGGTGATTCTTGAGATCTGCTACACCGGAGTTAGTGTCTTTTTATTTTCAGATTGTTTAATAATGTATTAAGAATTAAAACATATACTGTTTCATTCTTTAGTTCTGGGAGAATTATGTGATCGAAGAAAAAA
Source organism: Gryon sp. ZL-2020 (assembly GCA_022817425.1). Taxonomy (NCBI): domain Eukaryota; kingdom Metazoa; phylum Arthropoda; class Insecta; order Hymenoptera; family Scelionidae; genus Gryon; species Gryon sp. ZL-2020. The sequence continues at coordinate 73,498 of JABFPJ010000053.1, read as the reverse complement.
TAATTTTTTAAGTAAACTTTCGGCTCCACAACTTCCCCCGTTTTGTTTACAAATTGAAGAGAACAGAAAAAACGGGGGAAGTTGTGGAGCCAAAAGTTTACTTAAAAATATTTTTTATTTGATCATATAATTCTCCTAGAACTAAAGAATTAAACAGTATATGTTTTAATTCTTGATACATTATTAAATAATTTAAAAATAAAAGAACTCTAACTCCGGTGTAGCAGACTTCAAGAACCACCTTAAATCCTAAGCGGACGGATTTGAACGGTACTTTTCAGCGATTGAAAAGTACCGTTCCAATTTTCATGAAATCTTTCTTTAACAAATTCAGGAATCATAATTTCCTATGTAAAATTTAACGTAGTTTTCGAATCCGTTGTTAAAAAATTGCCAAAAATTTGATCCAAAATAGTGGGAGTCATTTTTTTTGAAAAAAAAAGTCTGATTTTTTCAGGAAATTTTTTCAATAATTCAATACTGTCGAATCGAAATCAACTTCGGAAAATTTTTACATTATTTTCATTTGTAAAATATTTTATTTCGTATTTTAAGTCAGACATCACAAATTCGATATTTAGAAGTCAAAATTCAAGATGGCGAATCCAAAATGGCCGACCAAAATTCTGAAATAAACTCTTAAAAAGTGACCTCTAGGTCCTCATAGGTATGAATATCATAAAAAAAATCGAAAGTTCGGAATTTTGGTCAGAAAAAATGTTTTACAAATGAAAATAATGTAAAAATTTTCCGAAATTGATTTCGATTCGAAAATATTGAATTATTGAAAAAATTTTTTTTTCAAAAAAATGACTCCCACCATTTTGGATAAAATTTTTGGCAATTTTTAACGGATTCGAAAACTCTGATAAATTTTACATAGGAAATGATGATTCCTGAATTATTTAAAGAAAAATTTCATAAAAATTTCAATTGCTGAAAAGTACCGTCCAAATTCGTCCCTTTAGGACTTAATGGGTTAAATTAACGAAAATTCATCAAAGCAGATACTTTATTAGAAACTGTATAAGATTCGATAAAAGGAATTTAATTTAATCAATTCTTATAACATTTTAATCAGTTCTATAAAAACAATTTTATGATTAAAGAGAGAACAATATGAGAATTTTGTGATATAAAATGATTGACATTCTTTTATACAGAATATATTGCATCGAAGACAATAAAATTCTTCTGTTGTATAAATTCACATATACAAAATGCAGTAACAAATACAGTATTTGCAATGATTAGACCACATAATTATCTCTTTTAGATTGAAATGATATTAGACGTTCTAATATCAACATTTAAATATCAATTGAATTATATACAAAGGTTTGTTACAGCTGTTTGTATCTATTGCCAATATTAGTATCAAACTTGTAAGCTACATAAAGGAATATTGCATATCTCTAATATTCCTTTGTTTAACTTATATTATTAATAAACAAGATAAAAACAAAGTTGAAGATATAGAGATAATTTTAAAGCTGAAAGACAAATGTTGACAAATTATTTTGTTTTTCTCTTTTTATTTTCTTTTTGCATTAAATTATTATTAAATTATTGTTATTACAAACATAAAATAGTGAACTTTATACTTGATGCACGTGGGCGAACGGCAAAAGGTTACAGTTTTAATTGTATTAGCTTCATTGATACATAAATCTTAAAGGAGATAATAAAATCGAAGGCAAATTACTTTTTTAAATCACTCGTACTATACAACTTATAAAGAGATACAAATTGTTGCTTCCTATTACAGCTATTCACTTTAATCCTTTTAATTCATTATTTTATCATTTATTTCACTGAGAAAAATGTCAGTCAAATTCACAAACATTAAATTAATTTAACTATCTTTTAAAAATTAAATACAGTCAACTAAATTTGATAGTTTACTTTATTTATATTTATTTATTTTATTATTTATAGTTAATATTGGTATTAAATATCTTTCAATTTTGTTCGTGTTTAATGCTTTATTTGATCATTAAGTTGAATCAAATAATAGTAGGGACGCAATTATTAATATACACATTTATAAATAATGCTTAACGTTAAACATGACGTTGTCATGTTCGACGTCATTTGCTTTTTCTTGTTCCCGTTACTGAGTTCATTATAGTAATTGTAGTATCGATCCCTTTCTTCGCTTATAGTACATGCATATGATAAACTCGAGTTCAAGACTTTGAGTGCCCGCTTGTGACAATCAAAACAAAAATAAAATAACTCGGCTCTGTCATTTTTTGTCTTCTTTGAGTACTCATTTAATGGCAATCTTTTTTTATTTTTTTTCTTTCAACAGCTAAACAAAATCCAACAATTAAAATATGAATTGTTAATCTTGTCACTTGTGATGTGAGTCTGACAGCCCAACAGGTGCATCTTAACTTTCACCAACTTGATCGTTTCAAAATAGAACGTCAATTAATTACAATTAATCATCATTACAGCAACTCTTCAATCAATATTTTTATTCCTGTCCGTGTTTCTTTTTTATAAGCTTCGAATTATTCTATGAAAAGAAGTCCAACAAAATGAATCAAATAAATGAATTAACTGAATATATATATATATAAGTATAATAAAATATTTGTTGTGGAATTAATAAAGATTTTTTATGAAAGCAAGAAAAAATTCAATGTGTCGAAAGAACGTTCGAATTCAAGTGATAAATAAATGATGAAAAGAATTCGACTGACGAAAAAGAGAGGCAAAATTTAAAACTGAAAAAAAGAAAAATTGCATTGAGTAGATCAAAGGAAGAAATGTACATAACTGTGAGTGATTATATATATAGATTATAGAGACTTGATCAATTTTTATTTGAATTATATAATGATATATAATAGTTTAACATTATAATAATATATTACGTAAAATTTTATATAAAAATCATTAAAGCGTGTTATTGAATAATATATATGACAACTGTTTATTTTAAAATTGAAAAAGGCATTTAAAAAGTCAATATTGTTAAACTAAACCTTTATGAAATTAACATTACGTAAAACAAGTTATTAAATAAAACTTTAGGGTCTTTTATCAATTTTTTTAATAATAAATATGGCTTTTATTATTTTAGTACTTTTATTCGATTTTAAATTTCTATGTGAATTTTTTAAATATTTTTAAATTAAAAAATCAATTATTTAACAGAATGAAAAAATATTCATTTTTATTAAAGGGAAAACGTATAGAAACCAATTATGTGTTTTCATTAAAATTGACTTTTATTTAGAAATAAGAAATTAAAATTTTCCAAAATGAAGTATTGATAGAACTGAATGAAACTAAATTAAAGTAATGCAATTTAAAAAATATTTATTGGGAATTTGCCGTATATTTTCTTTTGAAAGTATGTGCCAAGGAATAACCGAATAAACTAGGTGACAAAATCAAAATAGATGGAAAAAGATTCTAACTATAATACGGTTATCGATTTAATCAGAGATTAAAAATTGTGTAAAATTATTTTTTATTATAAAAACGTATGTTATAGAAAAATATCAAGATTATCCAAGTAAACTAAAATAAATATAAAAAATCTATAATATAAAAACATTTTTACAAAAACGTTTATTCCAAATGAAATAATAATAATATATTGTTTTTTCATGTAAAACAAAATTTGTGATCTATTTTTGAAACATATTTGTATTTTTCTTATTAAAATTAATGCAAATTTTGTGAACATGAAGCGATTTGAGACTATAAATTCTGAAAGGCAAATTAACGAGTTAAAAATGTAACAGTTTATTTCTAGATTTTCTATTATCAACTTCAGAAAATTATAGTGAAGACACTAATCAATATTTTAAATCTACTTTTATATTATATCTATATAAAATGTCATTGTATCGACATATTTATATATCAAGTCAGATGTTGTTAGGACAGAAATACATTTTCTTTTGAAGTTCAGTGCTGAATTTTTTATTGTCATTTAATTTAATACAATTTGAATTCGTGTATATACATTCAAATTGAATTTAACTTAGTGCTTTTATTTGAATGAAAAAAAGTTACTTTTTTATAGGATTCATGAATAAGTGTTAATTTTATAGTAAAATATGTTAATAAACTAATATAAATGCATTTATGTGATTTTACATATTAAAGCATAAAATTCAAATATCACACGTAGTTAATAATATTTAAATATATTGGCTTGCACTTCAAATCGCCCTAGTTCGAAATTTTGAAATGGAAATTGCTATTTAAAATTTTCAACAAGAGTACTTTAAATCGGGGACATCGATATATCAGGTCATTTTCCAACAGCATTGCAATAAAAAGCATATTCTATTCGAAAATAATAATTAAACAAATGATATCACATCAGTCGCATAGATTAATTTCATTGCTTCGTCAACTTAATAATGTTTATTATTTCACAAGAAAGAAATGAATTGGAACTAACGCACAAAAGAATTTATATGCAAAATAATCTTAATGTCCAAAATGCATTTAAAAAGACGATACAATATTTTTTTTACTATTAAACCTCTTTTCTTCATTCCCTTTTTTCATTTAATTTTTACCTCACAATAGGAAAGTGTATTCATAATCATCACAGAGAAAGTCAGTTAAATGAAAAAGACATAAATTGACCCAATTAAATTTAAGTTGAAAATGCTAATGAATTATTTGACACATATGCCAACCCCTTCATCATTAAAGCCTATTATTTCGCGACTCAAGTGGAGTTCCTTTTTCATTTGATATTTTATGCTTGCAAATTTGCATGTATATTTTATAAAAGTGAGATGATATGTGGAGAATTATATTTGAGCAAATATTGGTAATCAGAAAGAAACGGATGGACGCAATTCAAATACAATGAAAAGTGTTTGCAAATTTGGTTAAAATTAAAAATTTATAAATAAATTATTTATTAATTATTTTAAAAAACAAATTTATGTGAAAATTAGTATATTTTATCAAATTGTCTAACATTATGTTTCCATTTTTTTCATTATTGACTACTTTGGTATACCATTCATAAAATTAACAATGCATTGTTCATATATAATTTCTACATTTATATTATCATACATTATTCGCTCATATATTGCTAGTATTCTCATAGTAAAACTATATTGATAATATTACTAAAATAATAGTTATTTTTATTTAATATTTATCAATTATTAATTATCAAAATTGTACGTGTCAGAATAAATGAAAAAGATATAAAACTTAAAGACGTTCTATCACATTATTAAATTCGTAAATAATATTAATTAAATACTTAATTTCATAATTGAAGTATAAATAAATGTATGATTTAATTTATTAAATAAAGAAATTAAAGGTCAACGATCATTGAAGCAAAATATTACATTTCAAATAAACATTGAAATAAAGCAAAATATAGGAGACAAAAATATTTTATATAATTTATTGATTTTTTGAAAAGTAATAAATATTAACATTCATTTAATCTATATGCAGTTGTCTCTTTTTTCAATATATTTTCGATGTATATGTAACCAAATAATATTGTTTTTTGGATGTTAAACTAATTATTTGTTCAAATATATTGTTTCAAAATAATTTGATAATGAAATAAGTGTATACTTTTTAAATATATATAAAGATCCAACTTTGCAAAATATGTGTCACAATAATTCGTGCTCTGATATTGACGAAGAAACAATATTTAATGCAAAGATAAATTAAACGTCAAAATTAAATGAAATAACAAAAATGTATGACTTAAACAAAATTGAATAGCAGCGTTTGATGGTTATGTTAAAAAAGAAGTGCACCCCTCTTGTCTAAAATGCGGACTTGGAGCCTAAGAATAAGGTAAAGCAGCTGTGATGGGTAAGTGGAAGTAGAAATGTCCGGGAGTAAAGAGAAAGAGGGATGAATAGTGGAGCGCTCGAATGCGGCGTGGAGGTGGAGTGAGAGATTGAGAGGGGGATCCGCAGGAGTACCTGGTACCTGGGAGAGGGAAGGCTGCTGGCGCAGGAGCCGTGCCTGGAACGATCCCGGGGTGTCGATGGTGTGCTGTCGGGAGAGCGCCGGATGCGGCGCTGCGACCGAGGCTTGCCGGAACCAGGGCAGCGAGATCTTGCGCCGCGCCTTCTGCATGATCGTCGCCGGCTTCCCGGCCGGTGACGTCATCCTTCGCGTTTGAGATTGGTACCCGTGTGCCGATCTCTCACGCCCTCATCTCGATTCACGCGACAGTAGCGCCACCAACTAATTTCACCCCTCCGATTTTTGGCGCCCGAACCAATTATTCACAGTTCTTCTCTCCAACTTGTTATACTTGAACTTAATTTAAATATATTTTGAGTTTTATCGTTTAACTTGTAATTTTCTCTTGTTTATTTCTTGTTTGATATGTCCCTCCCTCTCTGTCTCTTTCTTTCTTTCTTTCTTTCTTTCTCTCTCTCTCCCACCCCTCTCTCCTGACACTCGCGAACCTGGAGCCTCCGATCTTCGCGAGGCTCGACGCTTCACTGCCTTCTCTTCTGCTCCTCCAGAAACTGCGCCACTACGTTCATCGAACACAGCTCTCCCTCTACCTTTGGCCAACGCGGACTCTCGATTCAGACGCGTGCGCTTTTTGCGCGGGGTGGTGACGCAAGGCGGTACACACACGACGGGTGCTCTTCTCTTCTATTCAAGCACGTGTTGGCGTGTTACAGCCAACCGATCCTAAAAATGTTATTAGGCAAGGGATGCTGCGACGGGCATATCGAGATTCGGAAGGTCGTCGCAAATGTTTGTGCTTTTTGTCATCAAAAATGTTGAATACTTTTTGCTCGATGCCGAAACTTAAATGTAAATTCAATCATTTTTTTTATGTTGATTATATTTATGATATTTACTATAATTGATTTGATGTATGCGATGCATTGCAAAATTATTCAATCCAAGAATTAAACAAATCGCGCCAAAATTTTCTTTAACTATTGCATCTGAGTTTCGTTTGCTTAGAATCAACAAATAGAATACTATTAGAATTATAACTACAACAATTGTAGTTTAATTTTCAAATTAAAACATTTTTATGTTTTTTAATACATTTTTTATTAATTTGCATGAATATATCGAGTTGCACAAACCCTTTTTATATAATCCTTTTATAATATTCCTTTATCATTTTATATTATTTATTGTTTTAAATTTACTTTGCTGAATAAAATAATACTTTTTTACATATACATTTTTTTAATTAATTAAACAAATCTATTTTCAAAGCTTTGAAAATTTTGGAATATTGTTTGCATATTGCAAAATTTGAGAACATGAAAAGCAAGTTAAATAAGGCTCTAATAAATTTTTTGTTCTTTTACAATAATCTGAATGTATAATTATTGGATACAAGAGAATGAGCTGTAAATAAGTATTTCAAAAGAATCATAGATGAAGCGAAAAATGATTCAAAAGGACTTCTATATATCTGTTTTTATACAATAATTAATATATGAAGTAAAAAATAAATATATTATAATAGATTATTTTTAGTTCATTGAATGAATTATACATTTTTGAACAAATAGATCGCAAAACGAAAAAAACGTATTTCAGTTAATTTATAACAATATCTGACCTGACTATTTACACTAAGTGCTTTCGAAATATTAATACTACTGTTTCAGACAAATTTACGAGACATTTTTGGAACTTTTTTCCCCAAGTTTATTTAAAAGATAATATATTGCACATGTGTATGATATTAAAGTCGTGAAAAAATAAATGATTTTACTTTGATTGATCTGAGACATTAAAACTGAAGAAATGAAGATCGTATAACACAATTTTTTATGTGATATTGATTTTAGACTTATGGACACTATCGATTGGTAGAAAAATGCAAAAAAATGCATTTTTGTATTTTATATGTAAAAGCATATAAAATTTTCATAAAACATTTCCACGAATCATTAAAATCCAATAGTTGTAAACACATATTTACGAATACTCGTATTTCGAGCAAAAGTAAAATTATTGCACGGCATTTCTGTATATGTACTTTTGTTTTATGTATTTTACTTTATTTTTCAAACACGTGTAACGATATATTCTTATTGTCATAAGATTCACAATTTTTATTGAAAATATCACATATCCAATTAAGATTTCGCGTGCAACGATGATGAATATAATCATTTCTTTGAAAAATGATCAATTGAATTAAAGCTGATCAGTCATTCATAAGATAGCAAAAAATCATATTAAAAACAGATGTTACCTATGCATTTGTATGAATAGTTTTCTGTGAATATTCATTATTGATACACATATAATAAATGTTCAAATGAGCAATTTGTAGTTCATCGTTAATTTTCTTATATAAAATGAAATAAACATTCAACTGTTTAATTCATGCATTCGAATTAATTAAACTCATCTTTATGTTACGTAATGAAATATTATGTTTACGCATTATATAATGCACGTATAAAATACATAATATAATATTGTTATATATTTCATCTAACGCATTATGCACATATTCATATACTTAATATTCTATATGTGAAATATTCCATAATATTTAACAATATTACATATAATACGATTGGCATAAATGTTATAGTACCACAAAGTACCAAGTGATCAACTGAATAACTGAATCAGGGACATATCTTTGCATAAATTGAATACGCACGTTATTTTAAGATTAGAATAATAATGTCACTGAAAATCTCGGTTTAATTTTAATTTAAACAATGATAAATTAAGTATCTTCATTGAAATAATTTATGTTTATATTGATTTAATAAAATATGGTTTCAAATCTTCTAAAAGAAAAAAATTGCAGCAAGAAATAATTAATGCAAAAGAAATAATTCAATAATATAAATCTAATATAATATTACAAAATCTGACCTTATCGGAATCAGTAGTGTTGGTTGATCCGAATGATGCCAATGAATTTCGATCCAGATTCTCAACACTATCGTCAAGCGAGGCGCATTCTTCAAGATCGCGACTCGATCGTTGACTTGAACTCTTCTTTGCGGGACTCTTTGGCATGCTAAGACTGAAGTAGGTCTCTTGAATAACTTCGCGAAGTCGTTTCACCCAAAGCTGCTTCGCTTCCAGCGAATTTGCACGAAGAACAACGCGTGTGTCATTAGTTGGAGCTCTTCCTGTCCATACCGCAAATTTACATTCGTCACCTTCAATGTGCTCGGTGACACCAAGTTCGGAAGTCATAAGTCTACTCTTGTAAATGTACTTCGCCTATTTTTCAACAGAAAAGAAACAAATTGTTAAGTAAAAAGAAACACCAGAAAATATAAATAATGTTTAATTTAATTTTGAAGATTTATTAAATTAATTTCTTATAGAAAACATATTATATCGTTTAATATTTCAATTTATCATTTCTTTTTATTTTTAATAAGACAAATAATAATTTTAAAAATTAAGTATTTACTGAGAAATGAAACTAGTTTAAACATTATCTTTAAGCAATGAATTCTAAAGATGCGGGAGTAATTTTGTTGAAAATCAAAGCAAAGTTTAAAAAAGAATATATTAATGTCATAGAATTTTAATTGTCTATAACATCAAAATTTGAACTTCTAGCTTTACGTGAAACTACTCTGTATAAAGAATATTATGATGAAGATTACTTTATAAATATTGAATGAATAACTTTTTTAATTTCATAATTTCAGAATGATACAACAATCTTAACTTGCAGTGGAATTATAACGACTTTTTCATTTTAAGTTATTTCAGTTTTGTTAAGTCTCGGGTTATCAACTATAATAAATCTTAATACTCTTATATCACAAAGTGAATTCTTTTTTGTTAAACATTTATTTCATTTTAATAGAAAACTGACTTTATCTTTTCTTTGGTCCTTTGTTTAAAATATATAATTGTTATACTTAAGTCAGCAAATTGAAAATAAAATTATATTAATATGAACAATAACATCGCATTTTAAGCTTTACTTTAGTAGATATTATATTTATGAATGAGTTAAATTGCTTTTAATATCTCAGCACTACATTCATAAATATTATAATTTCATAATACATTTTAATAAATATATATATAATATATCATATATTATAATTTTTGGTATACTAAAAATAACTTCATAAAGTAGAACATTTTTTTAACTTTCATAAAAAACGAAATATACTAATTAAAATTATATTTAAAAATAATGATAATGTTAATTTATAGTATAATATTTAAAATATATTGTTTAAATAATAAAATAAAGTTATTATTTATTATTTTATGTTTATTGATTGAATAATATGAACTATTATTATATTATAAAGTGTTGACATTATAATGTAACTTGTATACTTTTTGCATTAGTCATTGTTCTCAATTCTATACTTTTATAAAAGATTGTTTTATATATTATTAATAAATCAAATGTATTTAATATTTCATAATATCCGAGTCATTAAAGAAAAAGAAAGAAATTGTATTTTTAAATAATATTTTGTATTAAAAATAATTAAAAAATCGTCAAATCTTCTACATTATATTCATTAAAACATGTTTTATTCGATAAAAATATCTCAAAATAGCTATTAAATACATTATAAGTGCACGTTATTTATAACATTGTAACTGTAATACATGAAAAATCCAGAATTTTTACATGAAAAATGAAAATAAGTAATACATGCAGTATTAATTCAAAATAATCACTTACTTTTCCAGCAGAATCCTTGACTTCTTTACTGAAGAGCAGATATAATTCAAATAGAAAAATGTGTCTCTCACGACCCTTACGAATAAGTTGTTTGGGATCCCAAACGGTAAACGAATCTTGTAATACGACATCACCCAAAGTGTCGAGTCGAACATCGCAACCCTCGAGCAAACTTAAATGCAAAGCGTCGTTCGCTTTTTTAGGCACATTAAGCATCACGTCTAGACCATCTTTGATTTCCCCTTGTCCTTCTTGACAGCATGCCTTAACACGTACGAAAAACAAACATTATTATCTCATATTTATAAAATAATCAAAAATGTATTACCAAAAAAGCAAATAATTTACCACTCTTTTTCTTAGTCGATTTTCATGCAACCATTTGAAGCAAATTTTTTTCATGTAACGATTCATTGAATAAAGTTTGATAAAAAGATGACTGTGATTTTATTCTACATTACAGTTTAATATACAATGTTTCAACTAATAGCAATTAACTCTGACTTGTGAAAATAATGTTATCACAGAGTATTTATTACGTGTAATTAAAAATAAATGAATTTAAAATAGAAATGAAGATAATTTAAGTATTTTCTTATTGAGTTAGTTCAATTGATTTGTATTCTTTAAGTTTTAAGTTTTCATGTAAAACGTAAAATAAATTTCAATATATGTGTATAAATAAAATAAATAAAATGTAATAAATTCCATATGAATTATAAGATTTACATACTTGAAGATCTTTGAGTAGAAGCTGATATTTGGTGATCCTTTGCACAGGTTTGATTAAATATGCTGCAATCGGATGTTCTACTCGGTGTTTTCGTTGAAGCTCTTCAAACCAATTTCCGCTATGCGCAACCAAAAGTTGATTACTCTCTGGTTTATTTTTGCAATACATTACATACATATCAAATTTTGCAGCCTAAAACATAATTATTAATTATTTTTAAAATGTATTTATTTTGTATGACTTTTCCGCAAAAGCTGTAGATTTATGTAATAACATATTGTCTATTATAACAATTAATTTAAACAGCAATTCACGTTTCATTAATTTTCTTTGTTTGTACATATTCTATTATATAATAATTACCCAAGTAACAAAACAGTGGCCAACATCTTCAGGCATTGTTTCATATTTCTCTAGTTCTCGTAAAAATACATCGCAGTGGAACCTATAAATTTCTTCCATATTACCAAAAATAATGGATTCTCGTCCTAGAAGACCTGGGGGTACATTATTTTTCCCATTTCGAGTTTCTTCTAAGAAACATCGAATACAAGTTTCAAGGTCTTTTACGTAAGTTCGTTCAGTTTGCAACAATTCCGCCATTATAAATCTAAAAAAAAAGCACAAATTATTTGTAAAATAGCAAAATTGCGTGATAACTACTTCTTCAAAGTTACATTTCATTTGCAATATTTCAAAGTACACGTACTCTTTTCGTCTTGCTGACTTTCTCTTTTCCTCATTAAGTTCTTTCAAGTCTTTTCCTTTGATTTTTTCTTCGAGCAAAGGATCCGAATTACGATCAATAGATAACTCTTTATGACTCTCGTCAGACTGTATACCCAAATCATCTTCAATTTGACTTTTATAACAATCCATACGCATACTAAAATCTTTATAACGTTGATCAACTTCGGCGACAGATTGCTTTATTGCTGCAGCATGAGCATGACCTTTCTCAACAAGATTATCTGCCAGTTGAATTAGCAATTTAACTCTTTCACGAGTTTCCTACAAATTAAAATTTGAATAATAAGTAATCATAAAAATCAATTTTCGTTATATTATATAAAATAGAAATTTAAACAAAAATTCTGTGGCTTCTGATAATTATCAGATAACTATGTATGTATTTTTTATACACTTATCTGGTTATTACTAGACCTCCCACAGAATTAATATTAATATTATTTATAATATAAACTAATTCAACTGAAACCTTTGCAGCTCCTTTGAATTCATTATGTTCGTGCAAAAGTTGTTCGTTTTCTACGCGATTTTTTCCAACGTTGGTATGAGTTGCAAGATAAAGTTCGCCAGTTTCTCGAATCCATTCAAGGGCTTGCTTTGCACTGCGTTCAAAAAGTACGTATTGATGACACTGATCCAAATGCTTCTTTCGCTGGGTCCAGTATTCAAGTACTTTGTTTTCCTTGTTAAGCAATTCCTCCAATATACCTATGTTAAAAATAAGACATTCAAATAAGACTGTTAAAAAACAATTGCCATATTTGTGAACTATGAAGTATATTACAAACAATATTGATATGTTAAGATGTACCGTTGTTCGTATTTAAAAATGTCAAATACAAAACTTGTATTGAACACATTATAATACATATAATATAAATAATTAGGTGACTTTGCAGATTAGAAAATGTGATTAAAATTGAGGAAGAAAATGAATCAAAACAAATTATATTGTAAATGATAAAAGTGTAATTCACTATAAAGAACGTCTAATAAATGATATCAACAAACGAACACAATTTTACTTACTCTTAATTGCAGCACATACTCCAGATATAACTTTACAAAAATGTAATCAAATTAAATAATATTGAATAAACTCAAACATTTGTAACTTAAAGACCAAAGAATTATTCTTCACGTGTTTTTTTTTCTTATAAAACAAACTTCAGTTAAATATTCGTATATATTAGTATATAATAATATATATTGATTACGTAATCATCCGTATTTTGTACAATCATTAACAATTATTATTACACAATATTAATTATGAATCTACATTTAATATTTTGTAATAATAATTACATAATTTTGCACAACATTTCACATAAAAATTTGTACTTACTTTTGACTTTGCTCTCGGATCCGGTACTACTCGCTTGGTAACTGTAGAATTGTAAGCTACGATTAGTATACTTCAAGAATGTTTCGGCAGTACGACGTACTAATGTACAAGCTTTCAAAAAAGCTTCTTTCTGTTCTTGATGTTTGCTAATGAGTGTTGGCACTTGTTGTCCCTTGTCCCCATTTGAGCACCAATCTTCATCGCGTTTATATTCACGTTCCAAACTATCCAACACCGAACGTACCTATAATTAAATAATTTAATTGACATCATTTACATACATCATCAAACTAATTAAATCAATACCTTATTGCATTTTATTGCAGTTTCTATTAAAAATATGCATACTATAATAATTATACTGTAATTTTAATATCAATTATATATTTCCGGCGAAATGAAAATTGAATGATTAATCATTGTAATTATTAATGAACGAATACAAATTATTTGTATTGAATTATTTATATAATCATATAGAAAATGATTTGATGTCTTATCTCAATATAATTACAATCTAATAAAGAATTAAACAAACCTGCTCAGCAGTTTTATAAAAATTAATGCTCGCAGTAACAAGTTTATGTCGTTCTTCAGCACAAGTAACTAATTGTTGCCAACGTTTAGTAACATCTTCAGCAATTTCCCGTATGCTTTTTGGATCGTAATGATTTGCACTGACAAGAGCATCGGCTCTATGCTTAACTTGAACTGCAGACGTATGAGTTTTTTCAATTGCAACTTGAAATTGTTCATGCTCATGGCGTAATTTTTCCGCATCTGACAAATCCTCGGGAACTCGCAGCGATGCTAACAGCATTGACTCGCCGTTACGTATCCATTTAACAACTTGAATTGCATCTGCTTGGAGTTGCACTAACTGCGCCGATTGTTCCAGACGAACTCGTCTCATTTCCGCCAGATCTTCAGCATCCATTTCACGCTCGTTCAAAAATTCTAGTAAAACCTGAACACGGGCTAAGGCTGTATGTTGACCATCAGCCATAATACAAACGCCTGCTTGTTCTAAAACCTAAAAAGGAAATAATAATTTTAATATAATTCTAAACATTTTAATACAATTATGTTGAATTAATCAGTTGATAAAATATGAAACAAACCTGTGCTAATTCTTGACCCTGTTGTAAAATTTGAAAAGCTGTATTTTGCATATGCGCAACATTGTCATTATGTGAGCGTAACAATTGATCGGGAGCACCTTCTCGCGGTGGATTTTGTAGTTCTTGAGCCCACATTTCTAGATTACCACTAACTTCTAAAGCGTCTCGTTCGAATACTCGTAAACGTAAACATAACTCGAGACGTAACTTTTTCGTTGCCCATAAATCTTCTAGTTCTTGTCTTAGGCCTGCTAATCGATCTAACGCTGTTTCTACTGCTGAGATCTATAACATTTATAAGTACATTTTCAATAATAAACAAACAAATCATTTAACATACAAATAAAGAACAAATTATCCAATTTCACTTAGTAGTTGTATTTTCTATTAGAAATTGTCATTCATTTCACTTTTTATATTTTAATTAATACTGAAGTAATTGATATGTTATCGACATTACTATAATACAATTATTTATGAATAGTAACTTCTTAAATAGATTTATATGCGTGTATATCTGATACAAATATGAACAATAGACTTTATCTTCACAATGCAAAAAAATATGCATTGTTAAAAATGCATCATTTAATTAATTGAATGAAAGAGTTTGTGAGAGAAATGAATTATTAATGAGATATAATTACGTCATTTTCAACAATGTTTGCCACATTTAATTAATAGTTTATAATTTAAAGCTCGTTTTGAAATTAATATTTTATCTACTGTAAGTTTAAGCTACTGTATGTTTCATTTTAATGTACATGTATTTGTCTTGAATTATGCATATAACTAACCGATCCCGTAGTATCCGGAGATTCTGATGAATCTCGTAATTCTTGCAATAGCGCTTCACCCTGTGCTATTGTTGATGCACAGGCTTCAAGACATGAGGAACGATGTTGTGCACATTGTTCTAACAAACGCTCAGCATTATCTAAACTATCAGCAACTTCGTCTTGTTGAAGTTCTTGTCTTAATTCGTCGACCCATCCTACAAGCTAAAAAAAAATCAAATAAAAATTGTATTATTTTAACAATTTAATATAATAATATAATGAAGAAGTATATTATATTGTATTACAAATAATTAATAATAAATTATTCAAGAATGACTTACCTCTTTTTCATGAGTATAAAATACAACAGCTAAATCAAGTCTGCGACGTCGTTGTTCAACACGAGCAGCAAAGCTACTAACATGAGCTTCTAGTTCTTGAGCTACTGAGTAAATTTCGTCTGGTGCACACTCTCCCGTGTGCGCCAATTCTTCGGCAGCAGTTAATAATTTCGACGCGTTTGTATAAGTGTTCTAAACAAATACAAAATCACTTAATCACAATTAAATACTCATTACTTTATTATCAATATGAATATATGTATTATTCTAACATTGTTCAGTGGACAAAGTATTTGCTTTAAATAAAAACAAACTTTTGTACATAAATTCATTATTTATTCTGCATTTGTTAAAAGTAAAAAATTCGTTTTTATTATTATTTTTTTTTCTGAAACATCTACCGACGTTTTAATCTTAAACGTCGGCAGCTGAATGAGCAAAATTGATTTGAAGTAAATTAGAGGCAACAAAATTTGTTCTAAAAAATAATTAAAATCACATTAAATGAATGATTTCGAAAAAATTATCTTTTAATATCAGACGGAAAGTTACATCCATGTGATACACTTACCTGCGCGACATTTTCAAAATGTTCGTGACTTTTTTGATATACTCTAGCTTTCTGTAGGTTACGTCCCACTCCAGTATTTTTTCTTATAAAAACTTCGCCGTGGTTAGTTAACCAATCCAAAACTTGTTTTACATCTTCTTGGAATAATCTAATAGAATTTACGACAATTTCAATAATACAATTGTTCTAATAACTCAATCACTCGTTACAAAATAATTAATTCAGTTTATTTTACCTCAATGCCAGTCTTTGATGTAATTTAATTTTGCGCGCGTGCCATCGTGCCTCTAAGGCTCGATGGTGACCCAAAATTTGATGAATAACTGCTAAGACATGTGAAGCACCTTCACTATAATCTGCAGCAGGATTTCCACTTATTCCTCCTCGTCCATCCACGCTACGGCCCTCCTGATTCTATTTCAAATTGTCAAATATATTCATGTTTTTAAGCTATTATTAGTTAACATTAATCCGCTCAATTGAAACATTCAGTACACTGAAAGAAAACCTTTTTCATTAAATTAAACTGGGAATATATTTTCAAGTGCAGTAAATATTGATTACATTTATGCAAGTTATATTCGATTTTCAACAGAACTGAAGTTTCAAAAAAGGGAAAAATTATAGATATTATATTAGAAAAAGAGTGCATGCAAATATTTACTAAGAAATATAAATGTTATATTGACGTAATTTTGTATGTATATTATTCATATTATTATAAACTGTAGTGATAGTGTTTTAATGTTTATTTACAATATTCTTATTCGTTGGCGCATTAAATATTTGTAAATAAATGTGTCTAAACATAAAATATAACAAGGCTGCTAACATGTGTATATTTGATGAAATGATATTATATTGTTACATGCTATTACTGTTTTTTATTGAATGAAAAATGAAATATTTTTATTCATGAAACAATGAATATATATAGAGAAATATATGTATGGATTTATTAGTAATGTTTAAAAAGCTCATATCTGATTGATAAAACATATAAATGTTAATAAGCAAAACATTTATATTGAATTATGACTGTAAATATTGTAATAATAATATGAAATGTGTATGAAAAAACATAAATATATTAGTAAGCCATGCAGGATTTCAGGACGGACGTACATGTTTTCTGGTCGTATGATCGATTCCCGGGGGCTGATTACAGACTTGCACAAGATGATCCAGTTGATAAAGAAGCTTCTTACTGGTACTATGAACCTAAACAATGCCACGATTTGCTTGTTAAGACCACCACCTTTGTTAATTTTCTTAAACTAGGATTAATTTGTTATGTCAAAAGCGATAATAAAGATCAATTATTTAATTGTAAAACCAAAATATAATTCAATATAAAAAATTATTGGAAAAAATCATCTTAATTTTCGCTTTTATAAATCACGATAATATCTTCGATTTATGTCCAACAGCCAAGCCCAGTCACCGGTTTAGTGAGCCTTGTAATGTAATATAAAAAATAAAAAATTACATAATCTTCCGTTACGACGGAGCTGCCACTGTGGCAAACTTGCAGCATATTTCCGAGACCGCTCAATAGCGCTTGGTATGCGTTGTAGACCTGTTAAATTTGTGTAATTTTTCAAATTTTCTTTTAATCGTTTTATTAACAAACAGCCACTATCACAGTAACATCAAAATATCTTACAACATTTAGAATCAACTTTTGATTCGAAATTTTGCACTTTCTAGTTTGAAGTATTAAATTTCAAAGATTAAATTATTTGTTTAAAAACTTTGTTAGTTTATTTAAATAAAAGAAAACCTATTCAGATTTCGCATATATTTTTGTTAACTCAAAATAATAATTAATATTAAATAATACAAAATTGTTAAAATAAGTTATTGAAATCTGAAAAGTTTTTGTTTAGAAATTACGTAAAAGCATTGTGTAATAAAGAAATATTAATATTCTACTTGTTTGTTATATTTAAAATAAAACATGAAAATGTTTGCTTTGCTTTTTTTTTTCATTTTCGTGTAAAATGAAAGATATGAATTGTTATATATATTGTATACCTCGGTATAAGCTTGACACATTGCTTCATAGAGCGTTTGATGTTGTCGTATGTGTGACTCTAAGACTGGAATTTCATTGCTGATGTTAGTTGCATCGCAAGCTTGACTCCAAGTAGCAACACTATCCACATACTGTTCAGCTTTGTGGTGGAAAATAACACTGAGGTTCAATACAGCTGTGCGCTCATCCAAACCAGCTGCAAATTCCTTCCATGCACGGTCCAATCGACTCGCTACAGCTCTGACATGACCTCCCGCATAATGTTGCACTTCCAACAACCGTCCAGCCATTGTTAAAATTTTATTGATGTTAACATACACATTCATCGAGCTCATTGTGAAATGCTTGTGTTCTTCCTATTCATATTAAACAACATTTTGTTTACATATATACATTAAATTAATAGTAATAATAATAATAATAATAATAAAATATATTTAGTTTAGAGCAAATCTAACATAAAAATAGACAAATTATTAAATATTGTCTTATTTTGAAAATCTTGTTTTCAAATTAATTTTATTTCGTTATTAATAATTAGATTTCGTTTGCCAATTTAATTTAATAAAAAAATCAAAATTAAAAAAAG
This sequence comes from Gryon sp. ZL-2020, assembly GCA_022817425.1. Lineage (NCBI taxonomy): Eukaryota > Metazoa > Arthropoda > Insecta > Hymenoptera > Scelionidae > Gryon > Gryon sp. ZL-2020. The sequence goes on along the minus strand of JABFPJ010000053.1, from coordinate 54,559 downwards.
CAAACCTAAAGTACTACAATTTAAAAATAAAAATTGAAAACTGTCGTTTCATGCTGTATAATAAAAACACAAAATCAAATTCAAATACGTGACATTTCTTTGATTAGAATTCGCATATATATGAAATTCCAATACAATTCCAATAATTCTCGCATTTACTCAGCACGGTAAATTCAGTTCAAAGATAAATTATATTAATGTTAATTAAAAATCAAACCTGTAAATTTTTAGCAAGTTGATAAGAACGACCAATCTCAACATAATTGGATAAAAAACTTTCTCTGTTGTGGCATATCCAGTCAAAGGTCTTTTCGCAATCTTGTTCAAATAGACGTAATTGCAGGCATTGATCTAGTTTCATTTTCTTAATATGCCACATCTGCAGTAAGTGTTGTTGAGCAGCATGTATCGAATCCAGATGCTGGATTACTAATGACGTAAGTGCACGGCCATCCGGATCAGAGCCACCACTTGCACCACTTTCGATACTTCCACCTTCTCCACAATTTGAAGTTACACCTGCAATGCAAAGTAACACTAATATTAGTAATAATTAAACTTTACTAAACTTTTTTTTAGACTTTAATATAAACGTTTTTCAATTTTAAATTAGCTTTTATTTATTTAAAATATCTTTGAATAATATTTTGAAAGATACCATTGTTGAAACGCTGTAAGAGCCGCTGACCAACAACTTCGACTTCTTCAACGGGAACTTTCATAATTTTCTTTTTCATCTCGTTGTGAACATCGATGCTATGTTTTGCGCCATCTACATCATCCGCGAAGTCATTTCTACTTAAATCCTCTTGTAAATCGTCCAATCTGTCAAGCAAATCTGCGGCTTGCCACGTAAAATCTTCAACTGCTAGTCTTGTATCTATCCACTGAGCATGATCATAAGGAAAACTACCGTCCAAATCCGCAGTTAATTGTGACGGATCAATCATTTTTGTTAATGCTTCTAAATTTATTGTATTAATCTAGAAATAACAATTCAATCATATTAACAGCAATTTTAATAAACCAACGAAAAACTAAGCAATAATTTATAATAAAAAATACAACTAAATAATAATTTGTAACAATAAATCTTTAAAACGAATGTATCAATTCTTGATCCATTTCATTAAAACAATATTGCACAAAACAATAACAGCAACAAAAAGAAAATGTAGAGATTTTGCATGACAAGATTAATTAATGATATACAGCGTGACATTGGAAGTATTGATAAGGAAAGGTCGGTTTTTGTGTGTTGTATGAATAGGCGTAGTCGTCAATTCATCTGATATTGATTATGAACATTTACCTCAAAGTTGTACTTTTTTTGCTTTGCCAATGAAGTCCTTTGCTTTTGCCAAAAATTCTCAGGCTTGATGATGAAAGCAATGTGTACCGAACGATGAAAATGTTCATGAAGCACCTACAACAAATTTTAACAATATAACTATGATATCCTTAATGCAAACATAATAACAATAAACATTGGATTAGTATTTTTAATTGTATCTATTTAAGCACAAGTGATCATTGTTTGTGATATCTGATAAAAATGTATATATTAATTATATTATATTTGAAATTACAATGCTGTGACTATTATTGATTTTTATATTATACTTCACTATGCATGTATGTATGTATATATGCAACATATATTCTATTCATTTTTGTTCCAGAAACCTATTTTTTATATACATTAAACGAGCTTGTTTTTGACGGTTAAGTAAAATAAATGGTATTTGTCCAAGGTCAAGGACCAAAATCTGTACAAATTAATTAATATGTATAAATGTCGTGCAAATACGAAATTTGCACGACAATAATCAATAATTTTTAGAACTATAATTAGATAATTTGCATTACAAAATTTTTATTATTATGTATTTAAATGTGTTATTTATTTAAAGCCAATTTAAAAAAAGTGAATAAAAAATAAACTTTATACGAGGACTTTATTGTTTCATGTAAACAATATCTACTTGAAGCTTTAGAGTTATATTTCTCAAGCCCTACATGATTGATATTAATATATTCAGAAAGTAGAAATGCAATTAAGTTAAGCGAAACAAGAAACTTAATTTTATTATTGTTTCTATATTGATTTACTGCGGGATATTAATTAAATTTGTCTTTAGAATATTAGTCAAAATAATATTAAACTAATTAATTGATTGCATTTACATCCCACATAATTGGAATTCTATTATATTGCTAATAAAATTATTGTACTACATTCGCTTTCTGTGGTTTTCTTTTCAAATTAATGTTACAAACTTTCTATTTTTAGTTTTCTTTTTACGTATAACAATTTGTAAATAAATATAATGACTATTTACATTAAAAATTTCATTTTACGGACATTCTATTACCAGAAATTTAATACAAAATAATGTTTAAAAATCATAAACTTTAAATATATTATTAATATTTATGTTTCCCTTAAAGCAGGACAATGTTTATTTTTCATTATATTTATATTAAACAAACTAAGTTTCATGACATGTTTTTTACTAATAAATAATTAAATAAATATTTTGACACGTTTGCTGTTTATTTTTAAGTTTTTCTTACTTCTATCTAATCGAATTCTATTTCATAAAATCAATAAATTATAAAAACACTGTGTGTCTTTTTCTATTGCATTACTTAAATACATTATTTCTAACTTAGTTTCATCTATTTTTCATTTAATAAATTAAATTATGCTCTTATTTATATTTTAATTACAAAATGAAACTTTTATCTATTAATTACGGAAATATAACATCCTCAACTGGTATGAAAATAACATGATAGCTTGATGATAATAACAAAATGATGTGTCAATATTGTGTTTGATTTAGTTAATTAATATGTCATTCATATCAATCAAATAGACACCTTAAGAATAGGTTTGACAGAATCCCAAGTGGCTCCACGCATATCTATGATAACGGTGAATCTAAGTGCTCTAGTTTCATCGGTGGGAATGGCTAGAAGATACTGAAGTAAGCGTCGATAGTCCTCGGGTTTGGCTCGTTCGCGTCTTGGTGTTGTCGGAAACACCAGGATGGGCCCTCCACGACGGTCTCGTCCGCCAGGCAAAATTGCTAAGCGCTCCTCTAAAAGAGGCAGCACTTCCGCCGCTCGCGTATCATCCATTCTTTTGATTTACCGCTTTATTATCCTACAATTATTAAATCACATTCTATTAAATTTCTATTGATTCATCCTTGTAATCAAATCATTTAAAAACACATCAATAAACATAGATTAACAATTCAAACATTTATTATCTGAAAACAAAAATCATAAATGATAAGAAGCAGAGATGAACAATTTAATGATTCAGTTACATTACGTTTATATTTATTAAAATTAAAAAATGTAAATTAATAATTAGGAATTATTTTAAAGTACAAAAAAAATAATTATTTATTTTTGTTTATCTCTGATAAACAGAAATAACTAAAAAATCAATTGAACAGACTGTGTAATATTTAAATATAACATGCTAATAAAATAATCGTATAAAATCAGGATAAACTATACATAATATATAATTTAAAGACACTTATGTAATAAATAAGTTAATTATGAATAAATAAAATCAACCGAAGGCTTTGATTGTTCGTGAACTTTCTTGAATCTAGATTTTTACTATTTCAATATGTCTTCAAAAATAATTATACATTTAATTTTAAAACATTTCTTATTTTTCTCAGTAATTATAATAATTATCGTACAATATTGTCCCATTTTTAGCAATTTTTCCTTTTTTTTTCTTTCTTTCTTTTAATTATAATCAACACAACACAGTTCAGACACTTAAGAACCCATTGTGACAGCAGTTTCATTGTACAAATAATGCAGCCAGCACAGGCAACATAATATACATATATTGACAACTCCTAAACAAACAGCCTTGTCTGACTCTCCAAATAATCTCACTTGCAGTATATAAATTCTAACCTACAGTGAGTTTCAATAAACCTCCAAAGTAAGAAACTTAGCCATAACATTGTTGACATTTCAACAATGTCAAGTCACATTTTCGAGGTTACTTTTTAAGATGTAATCAATTTTAACTACAAACAATTTATTACATTTTACTATTTATAACCTTCAACTACAATTTATAATAAAATTACTTTTTTAATCAATAATTTATAATTTTATAAACACAAAATCATAAATCTATTTACTTTTGAACAAAAAACATTTTACTGTAATAACAAAAATAAATTTTTGATTGAACTTAAAAATGTTTATGTATCCAATAATTTCGTTACTTTTGTTAATTTGAAAAAGCAAAGTTGAATCAAATTAAATAAGTTACTCAATTCGGCAGTTTGTAATGTCATTATGTTCCATCACCTACACAATATTTCAAAATACATGCTAAAATTCAATTAACGTACCACAAATAAAAAAAAACGAAATACTTTGTACAACACACGTTAAAAAGAGTTGAATCTTGTGAAAATCGTTCGCAGCAATTAGTTCGATTTTCACGCGCTTTGAATGAAATATGTGAGCATAACATTACACTACAATTGAATCTACTGAGCAAGTAGGCCTGAAATGTGTGTAAGTTGAATGGGACTCTATCTGGCATTGACGCAAGCGTTTGGGTTGAATCGCGTGAAACGCCACATTTAAATGAAAGAAAAAACAGGCGGATAAAAGGAAAGGTGCCGCTGAAAAATAAGAAACAACAAAATAATAATGAAAAAGCACTCGAAAATCGCGGCAAAAGTTGGTGGCCGATTGGCGTCCGAGGAAACACTTGAAATTGACGCGACTTGTCAAAAAAAAAAAAAAAAAAAAAGTTGGCGATCAAAACCTTCGGTTTGGTTGGAGGAAGTTTGATTCGCGCACTCACAACTGGATTGGACATTGGCAACTTTGGCTTGTTATGATTTTACCCGTGTCTCACGCGCTGCTCGTGCTCTCCAGGATCGCGTGGCAAGCGTCGCGACGCATATTTTGTGTGTACCGTGGCGTCGCGCTCGCTAACGACGCGCCGACAGCCCCGCTTTCCTCATCGCCGCGACCAAATTCCAATTCTGCTGATTCCAATCATTCTCATTCTGCTTGTATGTGCGCGATGCATTGCACACAATCCGCCTAATGTCGCGCATAGAGGGCACCACTTAACCACCCACTTTCTCTCGGCCAACTGTTTTTGAAGAAACATTTTTTGGGTGTGAAGACAATAATTATTGACTTTTTGGAAAATGGCATAGAGATGAACAAAAGTAATAATGCAATTATTTATAGAAAAAGTTAAAAATGGTATATATTTTATACAATTAGAAATGACGTAATGTTTGTCTTGTTTCTTAGTAAAATGTACAATCACTTTAACAAATAATCGCAGTTGTGATTTTGTTTTTGTAAATTTTTATGATTTTTTATGATTTATATGATTAAATTTGTTGAGAAAAAGTAATGGTTAATTAGAATTCACTTACTTTAAAAATTACTTTAAAAAATCGTCTCATAACAGTAACATAAATTTAAAGAATATTAATTATTTTATTATGAATAACGATATTTAATTATGAACAATAGAATATGAATAGTTATATATTGTTCTATTGCTCATCTTTCGTAAAGAAAAACAAAGAAACATTGAAGACAGAAACTTTGCTTTGTTAATAAAGACATACCAAGAAAAGCAATATGTAGTATAAACAGAATCAGATACAATCACTTATTTCTATAATAAGAGTAGTCTAGTTCGGAAACTAATTGATGAAAGCAATATTTGTATATATGGTTTATATAAATAAATACAACGGAACAATGTAATTTTTTATTAATTGTAGTTTGTATTTTTATTAAGTAGTTGCTCACTACTTCAAACAAGTGGTTACACAATTTCACAAGTCATTTCACAAGACTTCATTTGAGTCTTTAAAAATACTGAAGTTTTTTTATTTCAAGTATTTCAGAAATATTTCAGATATTTGTAAAGAATAAAAGACTTTACAAATCTTCTGAAATGTGTTTAATTTGTTTTAAAACTCAGAAATAATAGCTACTTGTAACAATTAGCTTTCATTTCGGGAAAAATTAAATATTATATTTCAAATGTTTCAAAATATTTTAACCACTTATATTATTTCATTGAAGATTTCATTTTGGGACTGAAGACTCCGAAATTTTTAGGTTTAAGTATTTCAAGATTCAAATTGTAAAAAAAAACTTCATGAGTAAATAACCCCTTATTTTATAATATATTAAAAAAAAGAAATCAATGATTGAATGCGAATAAAAAATATATAAAACGCAGGCCTTACTCTATGCCAACTTTTCTATCGATCTGCAATAATGAAGTATTATTAGCTATTTATGTTTTTGAAATACACATTTTTTAAATATTTGATTGTATTAACTTTTAATTTGTTAAATGAATTAAGATTTTATATGTAAATAATTTTGTATTTCGCGGTAGGTTAAGGTGTCTTCTTATGTCTGTATTCTATGTTGTAGTTTTAAGTCTACCCGGATGATTTGAATCAATAAATCCATAAAACTTAGAAAATTGTATTTTTCGTTGCAAATATTCATTTGAATTTATATTTATATATAAATTTTTAAATAATTTTAATAATAATTTCTTTATAAGATTTTTTAATAATTTATAAATAAGAAAACATTTTAAGAAGTTAAAATCGCAATGTAAAAATGTTATTTTAATGATTATTTAAATGTGCAATAATAACGAAATAAAAGTTAATTATAGATAAGTAGTTCTTCATAAAGGTGTGTTGTTTTTCATATTTTTCGTGCATTATTTATATTATATTCATTATTACAGTTTACCTAATTTATAAGTAATTTGCTGAATTTCTTATTGTTCATAAGAATATTTTTAACGATTGAAAAATATTCCATACAAATTAATTACATTGCAATTATATTTTGTGTATGACTACAATTGTAATTAAATTTGATATTAACTACTATTTAAAATACATATAATTATGTATCGACAATCGATAAACAAATTGTCTTTATGATATAAATGCAATTTGTGGGTGTGTAATCAAATAAAAACCTCGAAAATATATATTTCTTTTAAATATTGTATTTTTCATATTATTATATCAAACAATACAATACATTAACATTAACAACAATGAAAATGTAAAAATGTTTGTTTAACAATAATAAACAAAACTTCTAACTGTTGCTGACTAACAATGGCGTCTTCTGTACGTGTATGAGTTGTTCGGCACACAACTAACCAATGAATCCTAATAACTTTAATTATTATATCATTTATAAGTGTTGATTATTAATACAATAAAAATGGGTATATTTTTTTCGAAAAAGAAAGTTGCTAGTCGTGTAACAGAACATGACAAAGCTGTGCTGGTAAATATATTTTTATTTTCTTCTGCTATTTTCTAACCTTTTGACGTATCTAACTTATTTGTTGTATTTCTATTTTTATTTTAGCAATTGAAGCAAACGAGAGACAAAATAAAACAATATCAAAAACGTATCGAACAAAGCTTAGAGAAGGAACGATTAATTGCCAAAAAACTTGTACAAAATGGACAAAAGGAGTATGTTATGCATTTTCTCGTTTTATTTATAATAATGCTATACATTTTACGTATAAGACAATATTGTAAAATATTGTTTTTAAATTTTATTTCATTATATAAATTTTTATTGTTGCTTATAGTAATAATTGTATTTATAAAACATTTACGACATATTATATAAACTACTTTATATTAAAATTTATTTGCATTGTTTTTATTAAAATTTTAATTACTCATTTTTAATTATAAGTTATAATTAAATTTAAACTAACATTTGATGCATAATTATATTATATTTTATACATTTCAGACGAGCATTATTACTTTTACGTAAAAAGAAATTTCAAGAGCAAATTTTAGGCAAAACCGATGGACAGTTAGAAAATTTGGAGCGAATGGTGTGTGACCTAGAATTTGCGCAAATAGAGACCAAAGTCGTGGAAGGACTTAAAACTGGAAATGTAGCGCTGAAAAAGCTCCAAGATATATTATCAATTGACGAAATTGAAAAGGTCATGGATGAGACGAGAGAAGGCGTGGAAAAACAAAAAGAACTTGACGAACTTCTTGCTGGTACCTTGACCGATGAAGACGAAACTGAAGTCGAAGCAGAGTTGGACGCTATGCTTGCGGCGGAAATCGAAGAAAAAGCGCCGGAAGTACCCACTGACATTTCTCTTCCCGATGTGCCAGAGGATGAAATCAAACAAGAAAAAAGTAATTTCTTACTTTTATATGCATTTATTATGCAGTTTTATTTTTTACTTTGAATGATTTAATTAATCCATTCATGTTTCAGCTGCTGTTCCAAAAAAGAAAATGGAAGAACCTGTTGCACTTGAGGCGTAAATGAAAACTAATGACTCAAGATTGTTATTTTATATGTATATATGTACAGTATTTGCAAAACATTGATTTTAAAATGCTATAACCATTATTATTTTATACGATTGTGATTCAAATAAATAAGAAAAATCAAGCCTAAACTATATATTATCAAGAAATATAACTTTTAAGTTTATAAATATTACATTGTTATCAATTCATTCCAATTGAACGGAATTTTTTTCTTAATTTAGTCATACAATGTTGATTCAGATCACATATTTTAATTTTTTATTATGTTGCTTAAATAATAGGAAACTTTCAAAAATAAAAATAATTTTATCCGAACGCATTATAACGTTTTTTGTATAACAAAATTATGTCTGCATTATTAATTTTTTTAACAATTATAAAATTACTTATTTTTAAATTTTAAAAAATTGTTTTTTTTTAATAATCATGACTTTGAATTGTATTTAATGTTCGAAAAAGTTTCATCTAAGAGAAGTAATTTCATCTTGAACAATGTTGAAGAATGTTGTGTTAACGTAAAGTTGAGGAAGTTGTTCCAATAGTTTAAAGAAACGTCATTAACTTGAAAATATGTATGGTTTTATAATAAATAGGTTACAATATTGTTTCAAAAGCCCATCAATTTTCACAGCATTATTGTATGTTGTGGTGGGTCAGGGAACACATGGTTCCAGGGCACTCTGCTCTGCTGTGACATTGTACGCGATTTTCACAGCATAGTTTGCGAGACAAAAAATTAATAAAATTACTCATTTTTGTCAGAATTCACATTAGTCTTATGGAAAAATTGAGCATTTCTGGAAAAATATAGCAAATTGAGCATTTCTCTATATATCTGCAAAATTTAAATGCACTGACATTTTTTTCAAATTATGTATCCTTTTTAAGTGGAAACTCTGCTATACCCTTCTTGTAGCGGAGCAACCTCTTTAATACTTTTTTTAAGTATTGGATTGGACATGTTTTCTATTGGTTTAATAAATTGGTATCCGTAAGTGTTTTTGTAAAAATCAGAAATACTTATTATAGTATTCATGATTTACTTTTTATTCATTAGTAGACATTACTTTTGATTGTTTTATCATTAAAAAAAGGCACATATTGACTTAATTCTAAAAGTTGAACAAAATAATTTTCAATAGACAAAGAATAAATATATTTTTACACTTAAAAAGTAATAAATTCTAAGGACATATAGTTTATATTCTTAATTAAATAACATAACTTACAAAATACAGTTTTTTTTTCACTTTCTTATCATCGCATTATTCGTTTTTAATAATCTTTTCTCTTTTTCTTTTAATTCACGTATTCGCAATGCCTCCTTTCGTTTCTGCTCAATCTTTAATTTGATTTGATTACTCACTACCGTTCCTCTGCTGCTGCTACTTGATCGATTACCTATTAACCAAAACAATCATAAATAATTATTATCTTAACTTTGTTTAAACTACATTTTTCAAAAAAATAAGATATCTACAATTATCTTTAAAAAATATAATATTTCTATGTTTCTAAACTTATTATATCTTAATTTTCAAAGAAACTTTGATCTATAAAGTGGTTACCTTGATTCATATTAGTTGTTGATATAACAGGACTCGAAGTATGTTTCATAAACTTTCTGGTGCTCGGAGTCGTAGTTGTATTCTTTAACTCTATTTTCTCAAAGCTCTTGCACTGTGTAATTTTGATATTTGTTCTCGCGTATACTTTCGTTACCTTGGATTCATCAAAAATACAAGACGCTAAACAATCATCAAACGAATCATCTGGAATCGATAAGCTGCTAACCGACTTATTCAACGAGTCATTAGACGTTGCGGGTTTTGGCTTTTTCGCAGCATCGCACATGTTTCTGAAAGTCGGAGATAATGATCGTCTTCTTGACATCGACAGACCAAAATCATTGTGATTTTGACTTTGAGTATTCGCCAAATAACGATTTTCTATTTCCTGACTGCAGAGAATCAACTCATCATCCATCGAATCATTAAACAGATTATCAAAGGACTTTTGTTTTTTTGCGACTTTACGTACTGGTGTTAACGACAATTCTTCTTTCTTCTCATTTTCTATTCCATTTTCATGTTTCACCTCATCTTTTGAATTCAATTCTTCATTATTTGTAGATACAATTGGTGATTGATTTTGATTTTTATCCGTAAACATGTTTAAGAACCTCTCCATACTAGCCTTATTTTCGGACGATATCATTTCGGGCTTACGCAAATACATCAACGGGGAGCCCTTTTTCTCTTTTAACTTTTGATTTTTCAGTTGAGTTGTTTTTGGCGTTGTCATGAATTCTACGTCAGATTTGTTTCGCGATTTTGAATTCTTTGTATCCGGACTCCAATTCCAGTTCACTTGATCCTGCTGGGTACACAAAAACATCTCGTCCGGACTCTCTGATCGTGCTGGAGATACATTTCCTTCTTGCTTTTCTTCATTTTTCTTTTCTTCTCCTTTTTCTTCTGCCTTTTCTTTTTCTTCTTCATTTTCTTCATCTGATTCTACTGTAAAATGTACAGTTTTATTAACATGATGTTGTATTTTATTATGGTTTTGTCATTTAATATTTTTTTATTATATACTTTGATTTAATTTTGTTTCGTCTTTTTAAATTTTGCATATTATTAAAATTAAATAATAATGAAAATAAAATTTTGTTTTTTATTTAATGGAATTTTATATATCCTATACAAAATTAACTAACTAACCAAATATCTCCTATTTTTAAGTAAAATATAATTAAAACAATATACAATTTACAATATAATAAAAATATCTTCAAACAAATATTCTCAAATTTCATTTATTTTATGTTGAAACCAAGGCAATCTTATCATATATGTTCTTTTATTATATAAAGTACAAAAATAAAGCATATGTAGTATAATGAATACAAAGTAATGTACAAAATTAAAAATCATAATGTTATATTATGAATTAATAAAATGCAATTATACAAAACTACTTTTCATACTTCTTTTGACAAAAGGAATATATTACTTTAATTAAAGACAACTTGTCAACTACTAAACAAATGTTTGACATTTTGATGTCTTTGAAATATCATATATAAAAAAAATTTATTCAATTTATTATGTAATGATATTTACCTTTGTATCTTATTTTCTTCGATAATTTGAGATTAATTTTCTTTCTCTGCATTGTGCAATTAATTGGTATTTAACAGTTTACTTTATTAGGGTTATGTTAATCCTTAGATAGAGTTCAAACAGTAAATGACAACAATGATCCCGCCGATAACTTTCTCTCTTCCTCCCCATTTAAATCACCGTATAGTACATAGTACAAAAATACAATAATTAAATATTTTATATATAAATTAATTATTAAAAAAATACAATTTAACAAAGAATTGTTATTTAAACTTAATTAACATAATTTATTTAAAATTTGATTAAAAAATATTTAGTCTATTTTTTCTAAAGTGTTGTAGATTTAAAAAACGAACAAATGATTTTTTTGCAAAAAATGAAAGAAGTTATTTTATTGTTATGTATTGTTGAGCATTTCTAATCAGCTTTGTATTTTGAAAAGTTAATAGATATTTAAGTTCAATTTAATATCTATCGGTAAAACAGGTCCAGAAAAACCACGTGTGTACTTGCTACTCGGTTGTCAGTACATAAAAGTGCAATAGTGAATTATTTTTGAAAGTGTAAAGGAAATATTTTGTTATAAATAATGGGTAAAGAAAAGAAGCAAAGAAATAAACGTCATAAAGACAATCCCACAGGACTCCATTCTCTACAAGATATGATCAAAGAGGATGAAAATCTTTTCAAAGAAAAACATGAACAAACCATCGAAAGAATTGTGGAACAGGTTAGGTTTATTTAATGTTTAAATGCAATATTTTTAATAAGATAATTTATATTTATTTAATTTGAGCTTACTTAGTTTTAAAATAATGTGCATTATTTGATGTATTGCATGTTTTAATACATATATTAACTTTATTTTATTTTTTGTTATATCTATAAATATGGTAAAATAAAAAAAGTTTATTTACTTTGCAATTGAAATGCGTTAAGTATTAAGTAATTATTAGTATTAGTATGATTAATTATTAATGATAAATAAATATTGTCTCTAAATATTAAATAATTGACTAAATATTCAGAAAATATTTACAAAATATATCTCTAAAATATTCCAGAAATATGGCGAATAATACAAAATCAGTACTTTTCTCCGTAAACTTTGATTTTTCTTTAATTTATTTTCTCTAAAATTGTTTGTAAATATTTTTATAAAAATCTTTACTTGTGTTTTAATTAATTAAAATATATAAAATGTACAAAAGCATACTTGCAGATAATAATAAAAACATATTCATTTTTTAATTTACAGTTAAACTCTGTTGATATGGAAGAAAAATTATGCGGTATTCAAACTCTGGAAACAATGTGTTGTGAACGCTCTGTGGCAATACAGATATCCCGGAATGAAGTGGTTAAAATTTTAGGCCCTTTGCTCATAGATCAAAGTGTTATGGTTCGAGCAGCCGTGGCAAGTGCATTTAGATCAATTGCGGATAATGGTGGTGATGATGCAGTAGCCAATTTACTGAAGAATGATATCATAACGCCGCTTGCCGCTCTTTTAAAACGAGTAATCATTTCGTTTTTTAACTAGTTTATTTTTATTATTACTAAATATATTATCACAACTAGTACAAATTATATCTATAAAATTAAATTAAAAAAATATATAATATCTATTTTAAATGTATATATTTTTGTTTAATTTCAGCATTATTCTTCATGGCGTCCAAATAATGACCTTCCCACGAAAGTAAGGAAAACTTTAGATTACGAAAAAGAAACATTTCTACAGGCAATTACTTTACTGTGGGCATTAGCGGAAAAGAATGATGTAGTTTTGAAACGCACTGAAGAAGAGGATTTATTAACTGTTTTAATGCCTTTTCTTAATACTCAAATATATGACCTTGAAACAAGTATAGCAGCGATACAATGTATCTTAACTTTATCCGAGGAAAATGAGTCTATAATTGAACAAATTCGCGAAAAGAAGGATCAAGTTTTCAAGCTTCTTGAATTGGAAACTAGCGATATTTTAAATGAATTTGAAGTTTTAATGCTAAAAACATTAGCAACTGGATTAATAGTTAATATGTACAACGGCTTTTCAAAAAATCAAGAAGTGCCATTTGTTGGAAAATGTCTGACAATATTATCGACAACTTTGAGTGTTGAAACAGGAAACAAACTGGATAAACTGGTAGAAATGTTGGAGAAGGATGAAAAGTCAATAAGCAATAAAACAAAAAAGAAATTGCAAGATATCAAAGTACTTATTAATGCTCAGATACAAGCAGTCGAAATTTTGGCGAATATCTGTACGGAGCAGGATTACAATGACGTAGAATCGGATCTTGATGATTTGGATATGGATAACAGTAAAGAGAGTAATGATGATATTGAACCTATGAATGAAGAGATGGAAATGGATTCGAATCTTTGTATCGAAGCCATTGAAGCTATCGTTGCCGAGGAATTAGTTCAAAAAGTTTTAAATAAAACTGCTTCTGTTTCTAATAATGTTGTAGAAAAATTCCAAATTCATGAAGAGTCAAATAATATATTAAAAAAGTTACATATTCTGAGATGCAGATCTTTCCTCTGTTTGACGAATTTAATGCTTACCTTAAGCAGTGAAACTATAGGAGATGTCGAATATTTGTACAGGTATATATGCATATATTTTAAATATTTTATAAAAAAAAACATGTATCAAAAAATTAATTCAACATTTTAATAATTTCCAAATATATTTTAAGGATATGGAGTGATACAGGAAAATTAGTTTTCAACGAAATTGATCAAAATGATAACGAATTGTTGGATGCTGCAACATCTTTAATGCGTTCGACATTACAAAAAATAAACGAGCAGCAAGCTAATCCATTTCAACAATTGACTTTGAATGATTTGCAACCGATGTTAAATGGCGAACGTCAGTCATCAAGTCCAAACGTTCGTGCTAATCTTATTAACATTCTTGGAAGTCTATCTCTCATTCTAGTAAAGTCTGACTTAGTTCACACTGGAGAACTAGTTAAGGTACATAAATAAATGCATTTTCATTGAAGTATTATTTACATTTTTATGACTATGATAAAAGTAAAATATGATTCTTTCATATTATAAATTTATTGCAAAATAAATTCGATTAATTGAAAAGTTATATAAATATTACGATTAAAGTTTAATGTTAATAAAAATGTATGATTTCTTTGTATTGCAGAGTATAGTAGAATTTTTATTAAACTCGTGTATGTCTGAGTCACAAGTCTGGGTAATTGCGGAGGCAGTAGACACGATAATGGATATATTCGCGGAAGATGAAACTGATCAAATGGCGTTGGATATTAATTTGATTCCTAAACTAACCACGATTTCCTCGATATTACATTCGAAGGTGAAATAACTAATTTTGTTATTCATTTGAAATGAGTGGGTATAAATGAAAAACAAGTATAAAGTTTAATTAGGTAAATAATAAAGCACTTAATTAAAGTAATTTTAACTTGTGAATTGTTTAATTAATTTCAGTTACGACAACAAAAACACTCCTTGGGACCCAACATCACCATTGTATCTACAGTGAAAGCCAATCTTGGAAGATTTCTTAAGTATAAGGATAAACGAGTTAAACTACTTCGATTTTAATGTATGAATGTATGTATATAAGTACATAAAATTATATAAAATTTCTATAAAAAAAACTACTGTTTTGTATTACAAAATGCAACTTTTTATCAATTGATATTACATTTGTATATATTTAGTTATATATATAATATATGTTTATATATATAGAATAAAACAGTAAAAATGAACAAAATTAATTTATTTAATATAATTCAATGCAAGAATTTTACATGTTACTAACTATAAATAAATTTTGCATTTTATATCAATTAGTAATATTTATTTATAAATATACACAGCAATATTTCCATTAACAAATATCATCACATTTGTTTGTAAGATGATTCATAATTTAAAAATCACATATGTAATCAGTACCATACAAATCAAAAAATGTATACATTAAAACAAAGAAGTAATCATTTGATAACATTATAAATATATTCAAATTTCAATTAAAATACAACAAAAATCAACAGCAATCGTATAATCCATACATTAACATTTGCTCAACATTTAAAATTCCAAAATAACTACAAATGAATTTTAAATATAAACAAAACTATAAAGACAATTTTGAGCCTTTCGCATCAAAGTCTATAGAATATTGCTTTTGTAACGTAAAACTGCTGCTTCGTTTTGTTCTCATTACGGATTTTGTAATCATTTCTGGATCCTTAATTGGTTCCGAGATATGTAATTCAATGACTTTGACAGAATCTTCGGGTTTTGATTCAGTTGTTGTGTCATTTAGATGAATAATTTCACATTCATTTTGCACACGTGGCAATTCTTTTAATTCAACATTCACTTTGCCTTCCTCAGGGTTGACTAAACTTTTAAAAAAAGTACGACGCGTTTCCTCGAGCGACGTTCGTCTAGTTGATTCTGGATCTACTTTGTCTTCATACGACGATTTGGCCTCCAATTCTTTAATTTGTTGCTCAATTTTCTCAATTTCTTCTTTCACAGAAAAACTATCACTTCTTGTTAGACTTGCAGACTTACTTGTCTCAGTTTCATTTGATTTAACTTCAGTTAAATCTTCAGAACTTTGTTCTACAGTCTTTTTGTCACATAACTTTTTCTTTGAAATATTTTCTTTACTATCTTCTTTTGAATTTTTCAATGTCTCATCATTTTGATCAGGTTTAACTATTTCTTCGTGAATTTCCTCTGTTATACTTACTTTTGTTTCAATGTCAGTATTTGTATTAACTTTTGTTTCTGTGACGTTTACTTTGGAATCTTTTTCTTCAACAATGACCGTAGGTTCCGTTATTTTAACTTCTACTTTTGACGTTTCACAGATTTCATGGACTTGATTTTCCTACAGAGAAACAAAAGTTTATTTAAATATTGAATAATCATTTGAACAAGTTTGAAAATGTGTCAGTTATTTTAAGTTATTGACTAATTGTGTTTTACTTTTGTTGTTTCTAAAGTTTCTTTGGGACGAGGTGGCGGTGGTGCTCTTCTCTTTTTCCTAGAATAAGCACTAGTAGTACTCGTAAAAGAGACACAACTACTGATTGACAAATTGGACATTCTAACTGGATCTTGGTGACATCGTTTGAACATATAGTAGTCATCTGGGAGATTTTCGTTTTCGTCTTTAGAACTAGAATCGTCTGGAAGATTCAGAGTAACTTCTTTTCTTTCGGCGGGTTGAGGTGCTGGAAGTCGCTGAGATGCCCGTAAACCACTGCGTCTAAAAATAATAAATAGCAACAAATTTTAGTTTGAAAAATTGCATATTTTTTTTCTAAACAATATATTACTTAAGCAATATCATATTTATTATTGAATAAGCATGTAATTTGCATATGAAGATTATAAATCGCATTAGATTATCTTATCTTATTATGTAAAATGTCATAGAAAGATGTCAGTTTTTTAATCGTTTTATCGTATTATGTTACGCATTTTTTATTTTTGTATTTTTAGTTTATACATTTTTATTTTTAAATGTTTATTTTTAAGATTTCTTGGACGTTAAGTTTTTTCTGAATTTAAGAACGAAATTTAATGTTACAATCAGAATAATTTATAAATATTTAGATGAACTAAAAATATAAGACAATTGCAAAATTTTATTTGTAGTAGTTTTTATGTTTTATAAATAGCGGTTTAAATTTATTTTTTACATTTTCATGATTCTCTTATTTAACATTACTTACTTAGGTGGTAATGGAATTTGGTCGCGTTTAATCGAATTTTTGTCCTGTTCATTATCTTCGTAACGTAAAGTTGGTAGGCTGTCTGTGGGTCTAGCATTAATTTGGCCAAACCTGTTACGAAGTAATGTTAATATTATCAAATGTATAATAACTTTTTAAGCATTTAACATGAACAAAATATACCCATTAAAATATTCATTATTTTACGTTTATTCAAAAATTTGGTTTTTCAATAACAGCATGATTTATCAATTATTCCAATCGACTGAAATTGATACGACAGTTGTCACCGTCATAAACGATTCGACGTAGATATTTATCTCTTTGTTGAATAAATATATAATATATTAAACACGAGATAAGACTAATTATATTTTTAATTTTTTAAAAAAATAATAAAAAATACATTTGATATTGTTACTTAGTGCGACCTTACATTATACAATCAGTACATAGTCTCAATTCATGTTTTGAAATCAGTCTTATTTATATTTAAGTTTATGATGAATAGCGTCTAATTGTACTTTTTATATATAATATAACTATTTTTTTTTCTTTACTTTATCTTGAATTTTACTTTAACGACATTTATTAATGATTTAAACAGTAATAAAATAAAATTGTATTTGTATTTTTTAAAAATACAAATTACCTTCGAGCCGGTGGTTTTGGCGTAACGTCATCAGAAATTGACGTACTTTTATCGGGCGAGGGTTCATTACTAGTATTCGTGGACGAACCATTGACAGTCAAATTTGAATTGCACCTCGTAGCCTCGTCATAAGTGTATTTTCGCCGCCTCGCTAAAGTTCCAATTGCTTCGTCGAACTCTATTTGGTCTTTGTGCGTAAAACGACTAGAAGAATATGGCCTGCCATTCAGTTCATTTTTGTGTGACGTTGAGCCTAAAATTTTAAATTAATGTTGAAATATGAAAAGTAAGACATCTTAAACTTGACAAATGAAATATCTCTAATTTTATATCTTACATTTCCTTGTAGGAATATGATATCACAATTACATTTAAATTAGAATAATATTTGAAATAAAATTGTAATAAATCACTTAGACTGCAAAAAATGTTTGTTTCATTTTCTTAGTAGTGTTATATTAAGTATATATCATAGTGTTATATTAAGTATAAAATATTCTTAAATTAAGATCAATTGCGCTAAATTAAAACCATTTTGTACTAAATTTCAGAAAATGGGATAAAATATTTTTACGGTATAGTTTTCAAGTATATCCTGATTAAAGGGCCATAAGGATTCATAAAACAATTTTATTTTAGGAATTTGCAACAGAAAATTCATAAAAGATATATGAAATTTCATAAGTTTTTATTTATATTTAATTATGAATATTCATAAAAACATAGTACGACTCATTTTTGAGTTATGAATTAATATGAAAATGCATAAGTTTATTTTATAATACAATAAATTTATGAATTTTCATATTAATTCATAAATAAAAAATTAGTTTTATTGTTTTTTATGAATATTCATAATTAAATATAAATAAAAGCTTATGAAATTTCATATATCTTTTATGAATATTCTGTTAAATAATTAAATTAAATAAAATTGTTTTATGAATCCTTATGGCCGTTTAATGAGGGTATATCATATTTTTTGAAGAATCATAATTCAATTAATATTAAGATTTCATTCAATTTTATTTAGATTTGATAAATAATAAAATAATACCTGCAGTAACACGACGATCTGCAAATGCATTCGTGGTTTTGTTCTTGCCGAATAATTCATTCCTAAAAATAAAAATACAGTATAAATTATAATGTCAAATATTACTTTATTAAGAAAAGGAAATAAATTTAGCAATTTACTGTGTATAATTGCAAAAGAGACCTAAATTTATGTTTCTATTGACTATTATGATTTTTAAATATAAAAATTATGATATATTTAGGTATCTTTTGAGATTTTACATAGTAAGCGTCTAAATTTGTATCCACCTATGTAAAGAATTACAAAGAATATGTAAACAAGAAGAGACAAGTCTTAGATATAAAAGTGAATCATTATAAATGTAAGTAATCCTAAATATTATTAATAAAATGATTAAAAATAACAAATGCCTTTTATAAAGACAACAAAAGGTGATGTGTTAAACTGACTGAAAAGCAGTTATAATTAATCATATGTCTGAATGATAACATTGAAATTGAATGATGCCGCAAAAGTTAAGTTAAACATAAAAGCATAATGTAATATTATGCAATTATGTTATCAATCATTTCATAGTTTGGTATTTTTTTCAGTATAAAAACCAATCCACAATCAATGTATAAACTCAATTAATTAATTTCGATTAATTAGAAAACAATAAATACTTATATCCTTTAGGGTAATTATAAGTATTTATTGTTTTCATATACACTGATTAATATTCTGCTTTTTTACACTGACTAATAGACTGATTTTTTTAAATTGAAAATTAGTTAATAAAAATGGTCCAAGCAATAGTTCACAAAAAATCTGAATATCTTTGTAATGGAATACAGTTGAAATGATTAATTAAGTTGAATGAGAGAAAAAAAGTTAAACAAGAAAAGTGATTTTTGTGACGATATATGTAGATTGCTTATAATTTTATCAAATAACTGGCAAACTTGCAAGATAGTTTCCGAGTACGTATAAATTAGAATACTAAGTAATAAAAAGTGACGTCACTATGACAATACGCAGACATTTATGCAAAGTGCGGTATACGTTGCTTGTTATTCGCGTTGCAGCCTACGATGTCTGTGTAATGTTGTACCCCACGTTCGGACAATTGCAAAAGTCTACGTTGTATGTGACATATAATCCTATATTTAACGTCGCACAGCCATTCGTCAATTGTTGCGTTTCTTAATTATTGTCGCACGCGATGGCAAATTATCGCCTCGATGAAGATGATTTCGAGGACAGTCTTCTATTACGCGTATTCATTATATAAAATCGAACAAAGTGCAATCTCCAACAAATTGATTCCAACATTGTTTCTTCTTAATTATTACCAACTGTAACTTTTACATGTATACAAATGATGCTGCATTAGTTGCATTTTTATATTCCAATTTTTATTTTTCATATTCATATATGAAATAATGTTGTATTTTATTCTTTTAGATTGAATGTAAGTATAAAGTTTGGAAGAACGTTTGGATGTGATTGAACAAAGAAAATGTAAGACGGATGTTCAAACTCTTTGCTTGTTACGTCAGGAATAGAACCTTTTAAGAGTCTATGTAAAAATGCCATTGATCTTTTCCGTCTGTTTTGTATTACGAGCAAAGAATGGACCATCATAAAGAGTGCATAAGAGGATAAAGATTACCAAAATTATTACTTAATGAACATTGAACGCGTGTATTGCAGCAGCTATTTAATTTCAATCGCTGTAACCGATTCAATTCAACCAAATAATCATTTCAACCAGAAGTGACTGAGTGAAAGAAGATTCTAGACAAGAACTTATGTAAAACGAATATGGATTAATTTTTTAATATTTCTATTCGGCTTTATTATACTTTTAATACTTAAAGGTACTGAATAAAACCTTTTAGAATCAAAAGAAAGTTACTAATTTAATATTAAATCTAACGTTGCTAAGTACAGTTATAGTAACTAAAATTACTATTCTATTAAATTAACAAAATTAAGAAAAATCAATACAATTAATCTAACTCAATTGCATACATATAGATAACTAAAAAATAATGTAATTTAAATATGAATTGCAAATTTCAGAAATATTTTATTTTCAAGTTAAACTTCAAATTTGATAATCCAGTTTCTTTGGCTTAATCTAGTTTTGTTATAGAAGAAATAGAAAGTTTAATATTATAGATGATTATTATAGATGATGAATTATTTTAAGGAATATTTTATTCGATTACTTGAGTTTATGATTTACTGAAACACGATAAACAGATACCATGTTTTTTGTTAAATATTTTTTATTATTCATATTATTCATATTATTATTATGTGATGATCTTAGGCTTTCAGGAAATACTTAAGTCTTATGTTACATGCCATTTTATCTAACAATAAAGTTTTCTGTATAACAAACAGTCATTTTTAATGTCTGTCAAACATTCCACGTGAAATTTCAGACATTCCACGTGCATTTCTAATTAAATCCAACTTCATCAACATCATTTTACATGATTTAAAATACTTTATAGTAAACATGAAGTTATTTTCGATCATTATTTTAACTTATTTACAGCACTTTGGTTAAAATGGCATTAATGTTTTTTTTTACATTTCCATTTATCCAATTATGCTTGAGATGGTTCTACAGAAATAAAGTAACTGAGAGCCTCAGTGACGTTATGTTCTTTTACGGATTCTTGGCGCACGCAGACTCAGCAAAATGATGTTTACTAATAGAAAAGGAAATTACCACGATTGCAAATATTTTGCCTTTGATAAGGATTTAAAATTGACGATACTGCTGAACTTTGGAATTTGAAACTGATTATCTGTTGTATGAATCGAAATAGAAAATTTTCATGGAAATGAATGTTAAATCTGCAAAATCTGTATTCATTGTTTTATTTTTCCAATAAAATATTATTGCATTTCATTTAATAGTATGATTTTATAATCAATATAGTTTCAATATATAAAACAAGATTAAAATGAATATTTTATATTTGCAGATTTATACAACTTTAAATATTTATCACATTATAATTATAGTGTGATAGAAAAATCTTCTGAATTGGACAAAAATACAGTTAAAAGATAAACACTTAGAATGATTGAAATGAATTTTCGTTAGAATCGTAAAGTCAGTCACTGAGGTTGGAAAGAAGCCAGATCCCGGCCATGAATGTCGTTGAAAACTTTCGTTTCAGACGTCAAGTTCAAGTTCGTTAAACTGTGAGATAATCTGCATCGATGCATATGAATATTGCATTTAAGATAAGTCAAACGATCAGTAGACAAATGCTTCAATAAAAACAGTTACGTAGAATATCAGACGTTCTAATTAAGCGTGTGATAATCAGCGCGTTTATTTTTCAACGCGACTAATTTGTCCCAGTTTTGAAATGAAAGATTCGCTAAATGAACATTTGATTTGATAATTATTAACAATTAACACCAATTACCATGTGGATTTAATGGAAAACGAGCCGCTACGCTTTTTACGACTGCGACCAAATGTCCAAAATTTATGCTTCGATTCTTTGTTTGTGCTTTCGTTATTTTCCTTGTTGTCGTTGCTCTCTTTGATTGGCTGATAAGTCGTATCGTTCTCATAAAACGGGTTTAAGTGCTCCGGATACTTGTTAACAGAGATGCTGGGTCGTCTCGACATCTCTGTACGTTTATATTTTCCAAGACAATTTATAAACTGTAGGACTTCAACTTTGTAATCGCCTCTTCAGCTATTGTCAGTGGCACTTTACCATCATTTTGCACGTGACATTTTATCCGCCCAGCGAGTTTACACCTGCTAAAATACAAATCAAACAATTTAATTTCAATATTCAACTCGAAGTTTTGACAAATTACATTTTGACAAATTAAGTTCATTCATTTAAAGATTCGTTTATGACCATATTTAATTACATTTTTTCATTTAACACTGATTTAAAATATTACAGTTGAATAACGTGTTTGGACATTTGTCTTTACATTTTAATAATATATTAATTATAATATTATTTTAGTTTTAATTTTTGTTTCATTTCATTATTTGGGATAATTGTTGGACAATGTTCAATATGTGTTGGATCTTGTGCAAAAAAACTGCAGCTTATGAAAATAAACCGCGATAATTCTGAATTGAGAGAGTAGAAGTTATTGCAAGCTCAATTAAAAGTAATTGTGTACCAATGAAAGCAAGTAAGTTTAATTAATTGATCGGATGCAACATGCAACTTGGCACACACCTACTTATTCCCGATTGTTAACGATGATACTATTTCGTTACGAAGTAGTTCTTATTATGCACATCCCTTTTCAATTAATTGCATTTATTTTGGAAACTTCTTTAAAACTTAATACATTTTTTTTTATTTTTTCTCATTAACAAAAATTTAGTTTACATGCATTTAAATATAGAGATTTTTTATGGACATCTGATATATGAGAAAATGAAAGAGAATGTAGTTATATTTTATTTGATTAATTCAATAATTCAAGTTACCATAGAAATATCGTATGAATATAAAGCAATAACGATAGCAAAACCAACTTCATTTTGAAATGCACATATTGATCTATGTAATAACTCGCATTTTATGTGTATTATTATATTCAGTATTTACTGTATTTATTATAGCGGTACTTACTTTACACGCTTAATTATATGTGAATTACGTATTTCTCGTTTTTAAACAATTACTTTTGTACTTTCTCTGATGTTTAACTGATATATTTAAGCTGCAAGGAATTTCACTATGCTGTTATCAAGAATACAAAATTACTTATAGGTAAAAATATAATTTCAAAATGGTTATTAAAACTATCAATCCGTAATAGATTACAATGTATTCGAATGAATTTTTAATTCTGATATTTTTTTAAGAATTGATTCTCTTATTAATAATATTTGTAGAACAGTTTTATTTATTAATTATTTACACGATTATTGATAATTCGTAGAATCTTGTAGCTATCATATAAGATAACATTGATGATTGATTCGGAAAAATAATTCCTTTTTCTTATCACATAGTTTTGTGCATTTCTTAATTAATTGTTTTCTTTTTTTAATATATATGATTTCTTTAAATTTTTTAAATCTCAAAAAATGATTAAATGTTGACTTCTATTAAAATAGATTTTAGAAATTTAAAGCAAATTTTTTCCTATTAATAAAAGTTGTGCTGTGTAAAAATACTATTTCAGTTTCAGTTATATCTTCGAAAGCATATTAATCAAAAGAGTAGTCAATATTGTATTATCAATATAGATCGGAATAAGAACAGTTGTATTTATAGAATCAGCTGGGAGTACGGATGTACTTGTATATACTATAATATGACTTGTACATTTTTTATGACAATCACGTAACTGTGTAATGTCTGCCCTAATGACTATGGAAGTTACAAAAAAGTACATTTTATATGTGAAAAAATTGGATTCGATTCTACTTTGATTTAAAAAAAGTCCTGAAGTTTATATATAATTTGATATTTTATTTCAAATATTATTACAAGTGTGACATCATGAGTTATTGCGAGAAACAAGTATTTTAATAAATTTTTATTTTTATGGAATTATTAATACAATTTATGAATTCATATTTCTTCTTTCTGCAACTAAACTATTAGTTAATTGAATGAAGTTGAGTTTGATTAAAAGTTAAATATATTTAAAAAAATAATAAAAAAACGACGAATGGAAACAGACTGAATAAAACTTTGAAGAGCGAAAGAAGTTGTTATTTCTGTTGGAGCCGACTCATTTATATCTCGATCGCAAGGTAAAAATTCGCGCGATAACTGGCGATAATGGGACACATGATAATAATATCTGCTCTTTTAATCAAACGAGTATAGGTAAACACACATACATACTCGCACATGCGATCTTTCAAGTTTATACAAAGATTATGCATCTGCAATCCAGACGGAGTTATTCACTGACAGAACAATAATTAATGTAACAAATTAGATTTTTTAGTTATCTGTATTTAATTTAAAAATGTTACAATTTCGTGAATTCAACTGAAAATTTGTCTCAGCATATAATTAGGTAATAAGATTTCGAATCAATGACACAAAAAGTCATATATTTGATTACATTTATTCGTTATAATTACTCATAGCTTTCAATTGAGTGGACATTCTAATTTGACATCAAAACTGACTGAATGATAATCAACTCCGATATGGCTTATAAAGTTGGCTTTCGAGCGATACGTGAAATCGTATTGTTTTGAGGGCAACATTCTCATTACCGAAGCAATGATCTATTAATAAAACAGCTACCAATCCAAGACTTCTAAAAATTTCTCTCATTCTTTCTGGGATAAGTAAGAACAACTAAAAATGATAAAAATACTGAGTCGTCATAAAAATTGCCATAACTTATCGTAATTTAGGTGAATTTCATTACATCTTAGGAAAATCGGTTTATCTTTCTCAGAAATTGTATCTGATGGTAAATTAATATATTTAATATCAAATTTTACTATATCAAATGGTAAAAATGTAATTAATTGTATTCTGTATAAAAATGTATATTAATTATTATAATTGATAAAGTAATTTTTATTGTGAGTTTATTTTTCTCAAAAAGAACGAAATTTTCGGATATTTGAACAATGGTTTATTACATTGATTGTTACTTAGGTTCGTGCAATATTGCATTGTGAATAAGAATGGAATTTTATTTTCATTATCTAACAATATATTTATTTTTTGAATTTCATTAGAATTAGATAGGTACAAGTAATTTGAATATTTAAGAGGAATTAAAGAGGAATATTAAAGTCCATTATGAAAATAGTTGTTTAATAATAACTGAAATGAATAGAACTGGAATAACAAAAAAGATAAAATCATATATTAAATCAAACTTGCATATCTTTTATGGGTTAATATAAACTTTAATTTTGATATACATTTTGATTTTTTTAAACCTGTAGATATTTTTTGTTTAAAAATACAATCTAATAAATTATACATTTGTACTCAAAGAAACAAGTCAATATTAATTTATTACTGACAATTGTAAAAAATTATTTGACGATTTTTAAGATTTTTTTCGTACGTACTTCGAGTTTAATAGTATAATAAAATACGATAAAATTAATTTTTATTATCTAAAGCTATAAAGCTTTGTGTTTTCTATGGAAAAAATATATGTTAATTACTAATAAAACAATGTCATTGAATAATTTAATTAGAAATGTAAAACAATTAAATTAAAATTACTGAAAACAATTCTTGTAACAGATTTTGCACTATCCAATTCATTTTTTCATGAACATTATAATCATTTTCAAATAATATTTTCTATTTTTTCCCTTGACTCAATTTCTGAGCTTTCATAATTTATTGTTTATGTCATACAATTAAACTTAATTGCAAAAATCTTGATCTACAAAAATATAACAATAAACAAATTGAGCCACTATGCACTTCATTGTAACATTGTGATAAGATTCATTATCATGTATTATACACGTAAATTTTGTTAACATTAAGATATCGTACAAATGACTCATTGCTATACATGAAAAATATTTCTTTAAGTAATAGAAAAAACTGAAATGAAACATTCAAATAGAAAAAATAAAAAAATGTTTTGAATAAACTGGCTCGTTACACAAATTAAAAAATCAAAATTTTTTTGATTTTTTTTTCAACAGTTTGTCATTTCATTGTCAGTAAAAATAACTAATGTATAATAAACATCATTGGATAACTTGTTAATGTAAAAAACACAGTTCAAAAATATCTATCGAACACTTGAAATGTCAATACAATTATCTACATCTTATAATTATTCCACTAAAAAAGGTAAAATCCTTGTATAGAATAATTCGGTCAACGGAGTAGAAAATAGATTGTGATAAAGATGTTAATTGCGATTAATTTATTAACATTTCTCATTAATTTATTAAATGTAGAAATATTTAATTTAATTTATCATTAAAGTAACAAACAGTTACAAAACAAAAGGGGTTTTTGTGGTTTTCAGTCAAAAAATGAAACTATCTGATTTTTCTTTAAATACAAAAAAGTCATAAATAATGTTAAAAAAAAAGTAACAAAAATAACAAAGATAAAGATTCGTGAAGAAGCTTTTCTTTGTCGTAAAAGAAATCGCGATTATTCAGCGAAGTCGATAAAAATCATCGATGCGATGAGAACTAGAAACCTGACATCGCGTATCACTTAACTTCAACGTCGTTGACTTACGTAAGTAAAACTCGTGGCGAAATGATCGCTTATGTTCAAACGCTTTGCACTTTATAAATAAAATTTGCAATATATGTATATTTGTCAAAAGAGTTCACTATTCTCTCATTTATACCTTTGTATGCGCAAAAATTGAGCATTGATGAGTTTTATCCTTTTGGCGCATATTCTCACTAAATTTTATTATTCCATATAAGTCCGTTTCACTGGTAAAATGAAACACAAGAATGCATTACGTGGATTATAAGATGAGGAGCGTGAGTTGCAGGTATACACACGAACGTAACTTGTAAGTGGCGCGTGAGCGTCGCGTCGTTGAGTGAAAGACTCGCCGGCAACTGAACACTCAACTCCGCTCTTCAATACTCCAAAGCCATTCGACTCGAGTCCACCAAACGACACTTCACTAACTGTCAAACAATCGTTCCTTTTTTTTATTTCTTTATTTGTATTTTCTACACTGAGAAAAATAAAAGAAAAAATTATTATATTTATTACATATACTGAAAGAAACTTAAGAAAGAATTTTTATTATAAATAATACTAATTTCGTAATATTAAAAAAGAGGGACGATTTTTACTATAAATAAATTGTAAAATGATGTTAAAGTAGAAATTTTTATTAAAATATATTATATTTCGCTAATGTAATATTAGTTTTTTCTAACAATTTGTAGAATTGTTAAAAAATCTAATGAAAATTGAGAAAAATCGTAAAATTTGAAAAATTAATAAAAATTAAAAAATGTTACATTTATTATATTATACTACACGGAATTATTACGTCCAAACAATCATTTATATTTAGTTACTTTTAAGAAACAATGCACAAATGGAATAAACAAAGATTTAATTTAAGCATGTGTTTAAAAATTAGACATTTAAACTTAAGCTAACACATGTTTTAAAGAACTGTTTTCCATGTTTTAAATACAAGAATTTGTATTATAATATTATATAATAATAATAATATATAATATTTTAGATAAGATATATAGATAACGTAAATTTGGATTTCTTTTATTTATTTTTAGTCTCAATGATGATAATGATGATAATGATGATGAAGAATGATGAAAAATAAAGTAAAGAGATTTAAACGGATATGTAAAAATAAGCGGATGAAAATATAGTCACGAATTTGATGATGATTGTGTCTAATAAAATTTTTAGGACGTATCATAACTGAGCGGAATACTAATTTGAAATGCGTGGCCGAGAGTTTAATGCGACAGTGCAAAATATGCAATATGATGATTGGCGGTGTGCAAAATTAACTTTTTTTGAGTGATTTTGACACGATTTGAAATTCGAAATTAGGAACGAATAAGTTATTATTTTGAAACAATACAAATTTGTTGCAAACACTAATTTGTTTATAATTATTGTTAATGTTGGAAGATATATTTTATAGGAATTCAATCATAAAATTAAAAATAAATTTAGCTGTGAATTTTGATTTAATAATAAAAAAGTAATATTAAAAAATGATGTTTTTTTTATATTATAATATAGACAATGTTAAATTAACTTAAACATTTGTTTTAAGTTTTACTGTTATTCGCCGAAATCACGCAAAAGTAGAGAACGGATTTCATAATACGCGCTATGACTCATTAATGTTATATTTTCAATAGTGACCAAATAAGCAATTTTCTATCGTGAATATGAAATATTATTATTTTATAAATATGACAAATAATTATTCATGAAGTCTTCATTCTTAAGCTTATATTGCATAGTACATTTTATTATTTTGATAAACAAATGTATTGTTAAATAATTGAGGAAACATTTCTTTTCTTATATTAAAGTTTTTTCTTTAACACGCAAAATATAGTAATGGTAAGTAAATAAAACAATTATTATGTAATACATTGGTAATAAATTTTATTTTTAATAATGTATTTGTTTTCAAAAAAATATATAAAAACTATTGCAGATGTTAGTCTATCGCAGAAAATGAAGTTATTTAGAGATAACTTATCGACGGATAGTAAAAAGCATTTTACCAATCAACTTTGTACAGGAATTAGTTGACAAATAGTTAAACAATTCTTAATGTTTAATTACTGGTTCAACAGTCAGACAATTTCAGCTTGAAAAAGTCTAGCTAGAATAATATGAAAAACGCAACAGAAAATTTGAATTTGACTTTAAAATTTAATTCTACATATAATAGTATATTATGCACCTAGGGCGCATTGCTATTTTTCGTACTCGTTTGTAGGGAGAAAAAAATGTTTCTTTCCCGTAAAACGAGTACGAAATAGTTTATTTTGCACCAAGGGAAATGAAAAAGGAAATTAGCTACCGAGTGCGAAGTTTACAATCGGAATCGAAGGCAAGTTTTTTAATTGCACGAGGAGAGAATTTTCTTTTCTTTTCTTTTTTCTTTCTCCTATCACTGTGTGGCGAAATAGTATATTCCTCAACTAATCGGCAATTTCTCCCTAGTTGAGGACGATATTTTTTCTCACCAGAGTATCGAAAAGGTCTTTTCTTCCTCGAATAATGGGATAAAAGTGGCACTTTCCCTACAGAGGGATGGAAAGTAATTATAGTGATGGAAAGTAACTAGAGTGATGGAAAGTAAGTAGTTACAAAAAATTTGTTTCACTTATTTAAGTTATATAAACTTTCCCTCCCGAGGAAGAGAAAGTGCCACTTTCGTCCCACTTTTGAGGGAAGAAAAGACGTGTTTTCGATACACGTGTGAGAAAAAAAAATTCCCGTTAAGATTGTACCTCCCTCCGTAAAAAATATACTATTTTATCAAAAAATTTTAAATAAATTAAGAATCTTATTTCCATTAATATTCGATTTGGAAAATGCACAATAATATACATTTTATTATTATATTATTTTACTATTACATACAAAATGTAAAAAATAATAAACATTTTTGAAAAAGTCAAATATTTAAAGTGATTTAACAAGTATAAACCTAGATATATAATAATTATTAGGAATATTTAGGAAAAAATAAATAGTGAAATAGATATAATACGATTGAAAATGTTTATTTTGATCTTATATTTTATAATTGTAATCAATAATTTTTATTCAATCATATAATACGTATCCTACATCTATGCATTAAACAAAAAAGAAAAGTCACACTCTTATCGTGTACAGCACAAACCATACATTATAAATCAAATAAATGAATAGGAACTATATGATTCTTATGTTGAATAAAAATCGCCATTAAAACACTTTGATCCATTTTGGTATCCTTAACACATTTGTTTAACAATAATGTCGAATACCGCTGTATAATCAGCACCAAGAATACAGACAATTAAAACAATAACACATTATTATTTTCATTCAAACAAAATACATTTGTGCTACGAAATCATTGATTTATGAATATATAACTTTTGCCATATAGACTTATGCACTATTCATTATACCTTATATTCAAGTTCTAATAATTAAATTTTTCTTGAAAATATCTTTGTATTATTTTCACCGTTTTTTGTTCTTTAAAAAATGAAGTTTTTCAATCATTTAAATCATTTGCAAAACATGTGTTTCATTTATTAACGATAATAATTTGTGTAATAATAATTGCCCCTTTTTTTGATAAAAGCAGTGATGCAAATAAAGGATCTATATCCTCAAAAGATAACACTCCATTCAACAACTACTTTAACTTTATATCATAGTTTCTTCGTCCTTTATACTTTGATTAAGTATCCTTAAATATATCATTCGTTTACAAAGAAAACGTATATCATTTATTACTTCTTAGTCTAATAAATTAGCGAAAAAAATGACACAATGATTAATTTTGAAAGAAAACCATTTTATATGTTTAACAAATTAAATTTGTACTATCTTTAAATAGGTTTTTTTCTTAATTGCTTTAATATTTTTTCTTCCATTTTTTTATCTTCTTGGAGTTTAAGGTAATTATTCAATTGTACTTATTTTTGCAAAGAGTATAGAATTAAAAAAAGTTTAATATACAAGTTTTATTGAAAGATTAATCATATTCGTAGAAAGGTGAAGAATGATCAAATTTTTTAAA
Source organism: Gryon sp. ZL-2020 (assembly GCA_022817425.1). Lineage (NCBI taxonomy): Eukaryota > Metazoa > Arthropoda > Insecta > Hymenoptera > Scelionidae > Gryon > Gryon sp. ZL-2020. The sequence goes on along the minus strand of JABFPJ010000053.1, from coordinate 23,318 downwards.
ATGTTGCATTTCAAGGCGATATTGAATAATTACCTTATTTTTAATTTATCGCTATATTCCAGAACCTTAACGAATAACCATATTATTCCTTTGATAGTCGCTTTAAACTTAACAATTAATTAACAACCGAAGATTTCGATTTGTATTTATCTCCTGCTTTTGTTTTTTCTCTTTCCTTTTATCATATACATATATATATATTTGCCAATATTCATTCATATATCAAAAAGCAATGTCTTTATGTCGATAGAGAATGCTTGAAAAGAACATAGTAATACAATTTGCGAAGAAATGACAGAAGTATATTAAATATAATTTTCGCGAATTTTTCTTTAGATTTAGCAATCAAGTCAGAAATATATTTTGATTTGCAACTAGTACATTTTTTAATAAAATTGTATATATTTTCAATATAGCATAATACAATTACGCAATTATATACTTTCATTCGAGTACTAAGTACCTTACAATAAACAAATTCAATGTTTACAAAAACTTTTGAAAACATTGAAATTAAAAGAATTCTTTTAGAGACAGTACATGATGAAATGGACACTTATCAAGTTCAAAAATGAACAATAATTCGTAATTTGATGCACAATAAATTAGATATTCTGTACACTTAAAGTCAATGCGATGAAAATTATCGTATAAAAGTCGTTTATTATTGAATTATTTAATACTGAATATAAAAGTCAAAATCATCAGCTATGATAATGAATTAAACAATTTTAATATTATAATTTTTCGTTATTAAAAAACAGAATCAAATATCTTGCAAAATTGTTAATTTAACAATAAGAAATAAACGTACTTTCTATTTATTTCCATATATTGCGATTCTGTTCTTTCATTCGTTTGACATGAGTTTATGTAGTATAGAAAAAAGTTATATCTGATTTAGCTGAAAATCATACCAGAATAATAATTTTGTCAAGCAAAAACGAGCACGTTTTCATTTTAGTTTAACATTGTCTTAAGACAAAAAAATACACCCTCAGACAAGTTTTTCATAGCGTATAATATCGTGAACAAGTATGATTATCATATGATGAAATCTTATAACGACCAACACTTTGTGGCAATGCGAAACAGTGATGGATAGAACCCGATTGAGCGATATTATATCAGATATTATATAAGATATCAAAACGATAAGAAATCTATTCGTATGTCTTGAATTGGGTTAACAAAATTCAGTTATAATGAGTTGTTCTATTCAATCTTAAAATATATGATACTATTATTTTTTTCTTTCATTTATATATTTTCTCATCTTTTTGGTCGAGCCCTGATCCACCACTGCGAAGAAAAAATACATTTATGCAATCACATTGCGCTAAAATACTTTTAAAGATAAAACCCAAAATCTTCATTTTGATTATGATATCCATACTTTATAATATCAAGAATTGCGATGAACAATTTGTTTTGCATACAATTCAAAAACTATTAATATTTTGTGACATAATTATGGTGATCTCAAACCTTGTTCGTCAGACTACACATAGAGAATGTCAAATTAAATCTACATTGGATTCAACTTTTAGTTTGTTACTTGTTTTATAATATAATTTTGATATGCAAGAAATTTGATTATATCGGATTTTAAAACAAACTGAACAAAAACTTGTATTACAGCTTTTAAATTATATGAATCATAGCCTTACTTTAAATGTAACTCAATAAATCGTACAATTTTAAATACAATTAAAGTTCAAATCTTTATATTTAAGTAATCTTCTTAAATTATTCGCCATTTCGTGTGAAAGTCAATATTTTTCATATTTACAGAACAAAATCCGAAAATACAAAGATGGAATGTCATAATCATCGTATTCTTCTTCTTCTTCTTTCAGATTGTGAGAAAAAGCATTGCTGTAAAAACTGCTTCATTTCAGTTGGCACGTGGGGTTGAAAAGTTACCCCGTTAAATCCGGAAACTATGTACAGAGTTTATTAGATTATTGATAAGCGATGTTTCGAAAGGATGTTTTACAGACAGGGATATTTGTTATTAACTTTTTGTTCGATGAGGAAAATATTTTTCTTCTTTTTTAAGCCTCAAAAATATAGCTTTTCATTCGAGAGGCAAAATTTGTACGATTGATTTTGTTTGTACGCTTATTTTTGAATCTTCAAAATACTTTTTTGTTTCTTAATCTTTTTTTACAATCGAGTAACATTACCGAGAATGTTCAATACCACGAATTCCATCTAATAAACATTAACAATATAATTTCAATGTTCAACATTCAAGTTAAAATTTATCATTTTTCTATAATCTCCCATTCTCGGTTACGTTTTATTTTCTTCATTCATTGTACTTCTTTGATTTCCTTAAACATTTCACAACGTAGAGCTTCGGTTATAATTTCAACGGTTTAGAACAAAAAACAAACATAAGTCTTCATTTTTTATTATAAAAATGTCCTGCATTTCTTCTCTTACAATTGAAAAATATCTTATGTTGCAATTATAGCCATGCTATGTCATTAAAAATATACATTTGTAAAAATATATGTCGTTTCAAGTTCATAAAATTGTTATATTATAAATTAAAATTCTATGATCTATAAGTTTTGTAACGAAATCAACATTTTTCGTTCTTCTGACGATCTATCGTTGCATTTTATTCCTCTTAATTTTGTTTTCGTTATACGAGCAAACTAAACATTATATTTTGTCTTTGAGACTAAACATATATAATATATATATTTAATATTAATACAATAAAACAAAAATACTGTAACGTATTCGTAGATAACAATCTCAAATAGTATCATTAGTCAAGCTTTGTGAATATTAAACGTGTAAAATAAAATAAAATTATAACAAAATATAAATCATAATGTTAAATTTGCTTAATGGCAAAATCAATTAGACGTATGACGCCTTAAACATATGTGAACATAAAATGATTGACCATTTCAATGTTCTATGTACAAACAAATAAGTCTTTTTTTGTTTGAAATTTCTGTTAGAGAGCCAACTCTTAAGATTTACATAGAAAATATTATACTTGTGACGATATTAGCTTGATAATCGAAGTTATGCAGTTACAAATATTTGTACGTATGGAATATACTATAATAGTTGGAAGAACATTCATAATTATAGCACTCCAGTCAGTATTACAAATAATATACATTTATCATATAGATATGATTACACTTTTAAGACTAATTTTTAAGGATAATTTTAATATCGAATGTATTCATCTTATTCGAACTTCTAAGATTGTTTGTGTCAAATGCTTTGCTTACATGAAAATTGCATAATTGACAATGTTCATTAAAAAAATGTTTATTAGTATAATGATAAAGTGTACAATGATAATATTTTATTGTTTAAAACAAACGCGATGTATAAAATGTAGTTCATGATATTCATATACATAATGAACGAGCATGAATTCTGTTTGAATTTGTAAAATGTACACTTTGTAATGATAATTAGAAAAATATAATTTAATTTGATATTTATAATATTGTTAACAAAAATGATTTCAAATAAAAGTCCGTTATGATTTAAAAATGAAATTAGCAAACAGATGTATCAAGAAAATGTGAATTAAACAGAAAAGAACTTCTCATCTTTGACGTATGTATTTATACATATATGCTGCTATGTATGTATGCTTTTTTTCCTATGCTGGTTTTTCCTCAACACCACAGATGTAATTGATAAAAAAGAACACTTTTATTGTTAAATTTTGAAATTAACAATTAATATTCCGAACTATTCAATTAATTTAATATTATTTGATGTACCAAACTCAAACGAACAACTTTAACGAAACAACAATTAAATTGCAATAACAAAAAAACGTGATTGCCTTATTCTTTCGTTACTGAATATAATGTTTGATTAAATGTATGATTTTATTATTGAACTTAAATTTTTTATACAAATTCACATTTTATTGATAATTTATCTGTTCGTATCCCAATTGGTATTAATAGATTAATATTTATTCTTTTATTAGTTTTGAATTTCCGCAATCTTGATTATTAATTTATTTATAAGATAAGACTAGGAAAATCATTACAACTTTATCCAATGTAAGAATGTTTGATATTTTAAAATGGTGTAATAAACTGTATTAATCTATAGTAAGATATCTCGGATCTACAAGAAACCGAAAAATCATTGTCAAGTTCATTTGAAATTACAAACCCCAAATAACTAAAATAATAGAATCATAAAATTGAGTTTAAATTGCAATAAAACAATTTTCGTATGCATGCAAAACATTAACTTTAATTTAATGCTGTTAAAGAAAAGTTGCTGCAAATTAAACGAAGCTATTGTACAATAATTCGTGTACAGTTTAATATATAAAACTAGTTGACCTAAGCAATTACAATGTAAACGTTAATTTACTGTTTCAATTGCTGAATTTGGTAATAGAAAACCTGACTGTCAATATACGATTTATACTGTGAATATACCGTTTTCGTTAAACGAAAATTATTGTTCGTAGTTTTTAGTTCGAAGCTTTATTTTTATATATTTTTCAGTCTTGATAGTTCGTTAACTAATATTCCTCGTTTTTTGCTTAAAATAAAACTGCAATTTACTTGACATCCAAGTAATATTGACAAAATACATAAATTAAATTATTCTCAATTGAAAAACGTCAGATTAAACACTAAATAATTAACTTAATTTCCCAAAATTAATAAAACTTTAAGCTTATTAACATTTATCGTTACAAGCGACGAACTAAACAAATCAAAATTGAATATAACTTTAAAAGAAGTTCCTCATGTTCATAAATGGGTCATTTGTTAATACATATATAATCACTTATATACACGTTAGACGATCAACCAATATACAAAAAAACACATGACTTAATAGTCACGATGAATCTGCAATTAAAACTATCAATCAAATGAAATACTTTTGGGACCAATGCAGATTCCGAGATACCTGTGGGGGCCATTCCACACTTTGCGTGAAATTCTTTCAATCGACTGTTCAAAACAAATGTCATGAAGTACGACTTGTGTGCCATTTCATGCGAGTCGCACGAAAACTAAAGTATACAAATGTATAATACATTAAAAAGTTTTACGCCAAAACCAAAGTTCAGACTTGGGTGAGATGGTTCGGCATGTCACTGTGTCCTTAGCCTAACGAATTGCCTGTCGTTTTTTCTTTTTTTTTTTTTTGAAATCATGACAATAAAATATATCTCTCTCTATAACTCTAAATAAATAAATTAATAATTAGTAGACCAAAAGACGATCGTTTCCAAAATCAACAAACGCGATATTGCCGTTGGGAGTAAGAGCGACGCCAGATGGACGTTCCATTTCGCAGTCGCGAGTGCCATTTGAGCCAAACATCCATTTGATTCTCATGCTTGGGTCCAGTACAATCACACGATGATTCTTTGAATCCGCGAGAACAATATTTCCCTCGTCATCGGCAATGATTCCTTGTGGTCTTTGTAAAGTAGTCTTCGTGTCAAAGTAAATCTTTAAGATGCGACATTTGCGGAAATCAGGATCGATACTTAAGATGTGATGATAATTGAAATCGGTAACGAGGAGTTTGCCATCGGGAGTGAAGCAAACGCCCCGCGGTGAATCGAGCACTTTGTAGCCGAATTTGACATTCTCGCAGACACGACTGGCATCGGATGGCTCAAACTGACGAATAAAATGACCTTCTGCGCTGAACATCTGGATACGACGATTCCTTGTGTCCGAAACGACAATTTGACAGTGCGAGTTGCTCGCCACATCCCATGGATAACTGAACTGGCCCTCGAACGAACCACGCGAACCGAACTCGAAGAGGAATTTGCCATCTACTGTCATTACCTATAATTCAAAATGAATATTAAAATTCAAGTACTTTTTAATGATCCACATTTTAAGTTTGGACAAAATTCAATTATATATCATTTGATTTCCACGATTCTATGGTTTCTTATCAAATTTTGATATCAAGCAACCAACCTGCACTCTGTGATTGTCTTTATCCGCAACAATAAGTCTCTTTCTTGCATCGAAGCACATTCCAGCAGGTCGGGAGAACTGCAGAGGCCCACTTCCGGCTTCACCAATAGTACGAACATAATTTCCATTGACTTCGAAAACAATGAGACGATTATTTGATCTGTCGGCAACTACCATGTTACCATCTGGATCACAAGCAACACCCCATGGTCTTGTCAGGGCCAGGGGATTTCCTTCCGGATATTTGATCACCATCAGAGGCAAAGGTACTGGACTTCCTGCGCGACATTGTGTTATCACATTGTGTCTTGCCAAGAGGATAGGTCTTCCTAGACGAATGTGAGATGCGTGTCTGCCATAGCCAACTGCACGCTCTGGATGATAATTATTCGTCGGAGAACTGTTTGCAAAAATAGATTCCGGATTCACCACGGACGATTTTGATTCCTGAATTTCGCCGCAGTTCTGAAGAACTTCCAACAGTTTGTTTTCAAAGCCATTTAGTTTGATGTTATATTGGGTAATGTCGGGAAAGTGGTCCTTCAGATAACGAACGTATTCAATCTGGAAAATTCAACATTTTAAATATGATTCTGTATGTTATACTTCTGTATCAAAGGCAACTCGAACGATAAAACACAAAATTATGAGACAAAATCTTGGGACATGAATGTGGATTACATTAAAACCTAAATAAAAGCAATGATCTGATTAATTGTAATTTAACAATTAACATTGGTAAACATGTTAGTATGTTAAAGTTAATATCAAAGTACAGATGAAGTGGTTGTTTTACATCGAACTTATGTACGTTTGATTGTAAAAATCCTACTAATAATGTTCGATATGTAAAATCACTTATACAAATGTACAATTGTTTTCTAACGAAAACATACAAAATTATGGTTTACTAAAGTCTTACAATGAAAAGCAACTAATTAGACCGTATCTCTAAAGATGTAACTACATTTGTGTTTATTTCATCAAAGTCCTATAATAAGGTTCTCTGAAAATTTCTATCATCAAAATGAGTTTGTCTAATCTGAAAAGCAACGAAATGAATCTAATTGAAAACGAACAAACAAAAATTCGACAAAGACGTAAAAACAAAAATAATAAAAAAAATGAAAAAAATAATAATCGTACCTGTGATTGCGCGAAACGCTGTAAAGTGATCATATCAAACGCATTGCCCCCATTTTCCAAAACAGTTTTAAGATTAACAGAGGCAATTTTCAACGCTTGTTTCATGATCAATACTGTTCTTTTTCGATTCTCTAAATAATCTAATCTTTGCGCAGTCAAACTGTGGATAGTTGTCAACAGATCTCTTTCTTTCTTCTCCAAAGCATCCTTAGCTATATTTACTTCTTTAATCACCGAGGCTGCCGTTGATTTACTTAGAGCAATGACATGGTGTTCGGCGTTTTCAATTTTTTTCTGTCGCAAAAAAATCAAATAAATAAAGAATTAAAAGAAATATTCAAATACATTGGTTTCTATCAAATTCAAATATCAAGAGCCACAAATTTCTTTTGCTAAGTTTATTACCAAAAGCAAATCTTATTTTTTAATAATAAAAAAAAAATAAAAGAAGAAGAAATAAAGCGAAGAAAATCTAAAACAAAGTAATAAAAGTTGCATTCAGAAATTTTCAGAGATTAAATTAATTGTTGGGATGTTATATTTTTTCTTGTTTTTCTTTTCTGTTGACTGAATTGCTCGCACCTATGATCCACGAAGTTTTCTTTTAAATTCATTATGAATACAATTATCTAAAGAATTAATGAAAGAAAGATGAAAATTTGTGGCGAAGAAAAGTGTTGAACAAAGTTTAGTACAAAATTACCAGTGCATTTTTGAAGCTATCGCCAAGGAGCAACAGTTCACTTTTGGCAGTATTGACTGTATTGATGCCGCGTTCGCGTTCTATTTCAAAAATTTCCCTCATTTCGACCGAATGATGATTTTGATGCTGTTGCAAGCATTTTAAACAAGCGGCTGCTTGGCAAGTTTCACACAAATAGTCTAGTTGCATGTTATGTTGACCACACGTGCGAGCAATGTAACCAAGAGTGTTATCAATATGTGCGTCTTGAATCCCCATAAGCTTTGGTGCTGACACTTGGTAGTTTGTCGGAGATGACGGTCTCAGCTCTAATATATCTCCCATGATTTTGTAGTTTTTTGGAAACTAAACAAAATAACAAATTATAACATTAATTAATTTCAAGCTTGTTACTTTAATCATCTTTATTTTAATTTAGTATAAATAATACAATAAAATTTGTTTACATTTTTTTATTCATTTTTAATTGTTACTTAAAATGTGTTTATAAATAAACAATATTTTATTACAGTAATAACAGAGTCTCCAGCGAATGAATAAATTAAATTTTAAGTACATTTTTACGAAATTTAAGAAATTTAGATATAATTTGACATTAAAAACAACAAATTTTATTAATTTTTTATTATTTATATTTAATCTTTAATTAACTTTATCTAATTTTGTATTGCATTATCTTTTTTAAGATATTTCATTTCACTATTATATAAATTAATGTTACAGAGTTACATAAAAATTCTAATTAAATTAATAATAAAAATTTTGTATTTCAACAATTAAAATCTTTCAATTCTGATTTTGATTATCAAATGTTCACAATATGAAATCTTGTGTAAATTTAAATCAATTAATTAGTTAAACTGACTTTAGTTCATAAATAAAATAAATCTAAAAACGATTTTTAAATATAATATTGAAATCATTTGTCTTTATTATAGAAATTTGTAGTATAGAATTGCTATACAGTTTCAATTGGCCATTCAATTAAAACAATTCAATATATATTAAAAAATGTAGCGAGCCATATAAAATAATACCAATGAAACAAAAAATAAAATATATTAATTATTTAACTTTATCTTTAAGTAAAAATAAATTTAAAATAATTTGATTAACTTAGTTCAATTTGATTATTAAACACATTATATATGCATAATATTTTTTATTTGTACGAAAAATACAAAATCAAGTAAATGAACTTTTTAAATACAAAATTTATGTACAAATCAAATTTCCGTATTTCCAGTACACTGAACACCCTGTTAATAACTTTATTCGAAAACCTATTAAAATGTTGTGCCCATTATTGTCTCAATTAATTATTAATTAAAATTTATTAATTCAAATAATTAATATTTCATTAAAATAAATAATATTTCACTATAATAACAACATTGTGCATGAATTGGGATAGTGTCAATGTAGAAACAAATGGAATAAAATGTTGGCATACCGCGCTGACTGACGTATAATGTGCGTCAGAGAAGTCACTTTCAGGTGTACGTGACCGCGGCGAGTGGTCCAGCGCAAGTTGTTGGAGACTCGGCGCCAGCAGACTGGGTGTGATCGCGTCAGTATTTTGACTACCGCCAAAAGCCGACTGGTACAATGAAAAGCTGCAGTTCGAAGACGTCGATTCAGGCGGACTTAAACTCAACTGATACTCCTGACAATTGTTCTCGTTTCCCTCGTGCGGTGATTTCTTACCAAAGAATTTCTGTTACATATTAAATTGAATTAAATTTAAGTCATTTTTGCACTTTTATATACAACTATTTAACATAAAAAAATAAAAAAATATTACCGAATCAGATCTTTGATTAGATATGCTTCTGTTGTATGAATTCCAAATTTGGGCGATTTCCTCTTCTCTTTGAAATCCCATATAATCCATAATGTAGGATGGATTAACAGGAATGTTTATAGGATCTGTGCGCATATTTGTTGAATTCATTTGGTATGATTTGGAGTCCATAATTGTTTGTTAAAATCTGTAATCACAAGGGTACACGAGACTATTAAAATGTGCAAATCACTTACTTCCTTTAAAATTTGATCTTACTTTGCATAAAGAATGTCTAAATTTGGACATTGATTTTCAACGATATATGTGTATGTTCATTCAATGTACGGTCGACTATGAGTTTTGTCTATTTATTTTGGTTTTACTTAAAGTAACAAAAAATTATTTGTTATGCTTATTTAAACTTTGCCTTTATTTTTAACACAGTCATAAATAAATGTACTGCTTTTTTAAATAAAGTTTAGTATTTTATTAAATAACTAAATTTTAAACAATATTCAAATTTTATATTTACATTATTTTTGTAATTTTACACGTTTTATCTTAAAAACAGAAAAAAATAATTATAATAATATATTATATATAATTAATCAAAAAGAAGTTTCATTTTAAAAAAATATAAATTACTATTAGTATTATCATATGGGAAAGTGCAGGTTTTCCTATTTGTTAATCTGTAAAAAGTATTATTTAATTGAAAGGAAATTTAAAGAGAAATGAAAATTTCGATTTCATTTTCCAATGCCGGCTGACACTGGAAACTCGAACTTGAGCCCGTACGAGTTTCCCTTTCGTTTCAATGTCGCCTGCGCACTCTTATTTTTCACCAATCCATATTTCGTGCGACTGAAATATAATTCTTTTTAAATGTTAATTCATTAATGAAGATCAATCGAATGCTATTTTTACATCTTGAACTTTTATTTCCTTACACAATTTAAACATTTAATAATGCAAATAAAAAAGCTACAGTTTGAGTCATTTATACAACAATTAAACAAAACAATTAAATATTCAATGATAATATTTCAATTACAGAATTGAATGTAAAAGTTATCGAGTTTAAAGCACAGACATATTTTGGAGTCGGAAAGAAATATACACAGTTCTCAATTAAACTGACCTTTCAAAGTAACAAAATATTTTGTATTTTTAACAAATAATGTAAATCGGTTTTTCAAATTTGTCTTTCAACGAGGAATGATCTTTTTCAAAAATTAACAATTAATTTGTTTTTTTTTCTCTCTCTTTATTTTTTGTTACTTTAGAATTAATCATAATTATTTTTACTTCGATTTAATTTTTAATGAATAATTCATTCGAAGTAAATGTTCCGAAAAATAAACGATAAGATATGGGGAAAAAGTTTATCGAATTCCCTTCTGTCGAAGAGAAAATTCGGGCAATCGATATGTGCTACGTATCGCAGTAACTTAAAGGGGAGGGAATGAGATTCCAAATTGAGCCATTCAGTTATTATTCTCATAACACTTTATTTGAAAATCCGTAATATCTATCTCTTATGAAATTGACTGTTACTTCGTTTGTACACAAGAAACAAAATATTTATACTAACTCATATAATAAGTGTTCCAAAATTTTAAAGTTCAAATTTAATTATTTATATTATGCATAAAATATATCGAACAATGATTTATTATTATTTTAAAATCATGGTTTTATAGAAAAAAAATGTGCAATCAATACTGCGAATTGGTTTCATTCATTTTTCATAAGCAGAATCCAATTTGCGAATGACCCGCGAAAAATCAATGAAAGTCATTTTGAATGGATGATTATATTTTCTCGTGACATCATAAGATGAACGGAAAATGTTGATTATAAATCGTTTAGCGGTATTCTATTTCTGATTCTAGAATAAAATAATAATAATTAACAATAAATGTATCAATTAAATGAAATAAATGAAGTTTTCAAATTATATTTCGATCAATTAAAATTGCAATTTTTGAATGTTTTTTTATAGTTTCATTGTAAAACTCAATATATTGTAATCTAAAATAATAAATTAAATAAAAAACAAATAATTTGATTGAATAGTCCAAATATTTTGCAAAAATGAGACACATAGCTTACCGGAAAATGTCGTGTGCAGTTGCCGGCCGCGCAGTTCGGTATCTCGTTTCCACCACAAATGTTAAATTTTCACGCAAAGTTCACTGCAATTGACACAATAAATTACTATAAAATTTGATGCATCTCAATAAAAATCATTTTATATATCTAATTCCATTAATAAAAAAGTAAGAAAAATGATTAAAAATAAAATTAAAACCAAAATTAAATTAAAATGTGCAAAAATTGAATGAATTGAAAAGGAAGAAAAGGGATGATGAAAAAGTGAAAATCACTGCAGACTAACTTTGTCCAGTGGCCAAAAAGTTATAAAAAGCGTTATATCGTTAGGCACTGTCTTGTTTACAACGCTTTTCGAAACTGAATCAAAACTGTTGGGATCTGAGAGCTTATACAATGTTCCGGGCACATGCGCGTTGGCTGCGGAATTTCCCTCGCCGGCCAATACAACGATAAGCTTCCGAGGGTTAGTAACACCCCCGCAAGCCACGTAAATATCACGGAAGCTAGTTTGCCAATATGTTTGTTTGCTGTCCAATTGACACTTTGATTACTGTTTAATATTACAATATCATTTTTTCGTTTTTCTGCTCCCTTTACAATAATTGTATCCTGATTACGGCTTCAAAATTTGATCTATTGGTTAAATTACTTTAACCTCACATGCTCAATTTTACAGACCTTTTATTAGATGACCTGTGACGGGTTAAAGGTTAAATTTCATTGAGAATCGAATAATTTTGGTCATTTTTTATATGAAAGGGAAACAATTATTAAAGTAAAATTTTAGTTCAATTGAGTTCATTAATTCAAATGAATTTAAATTTTCTTTGAATAAACAAAAAATACTTTTAGAAGGATTTGAACATATGTATTTCAGTTGTTCAATTAAGTACATTAGGAATTCATTTTTTCATAACACCCGGAAATCTAAGTTGGGTCCAAATATGATACCAATAGCGCATACCTTATTAAATATCTATAGAAATAATTCGACAAGGGGGATGAAAAATGAGGAAACGAAAATATTGTTTTCCGGTGAAATATTGTCAATCTGCAAGTTTAATGCAATGTAGAAATAATACGTTCGTAGAAAATGTATTGGAGGAAATTAAACAGTCGTCTCGAAAAATCTTACACTTCCTACTTTTTCATTTCCCCCTTATGATATTATATTTTTTGTCACATACATCTTTATATTCAAATGAAATTGATTCAAAATTTCGACCAATATTCTTAATCAAAATTACTTATAATCAGTCTAATCATAACAATATTTAATATAAGTTCTTTGGAAAAGTACTACTTTTGATATCGAATTTTAATATAATGTATAAGTAAATTTCCTTTTTTTTCTTTAATATTCCATAATTGGTGTTATTTATAGTAAAAAGGAATATGAAATGTCTCAGAATTTAATTTATAGGACTACTTATTAGAAAAATAGATATTGAAAGAAGGGTAAAGAAAAAAAGTGTTAAACAATTTGACGTTTTAGAAGACTACGCGAAGTAAAAGATAGGGAAGGAAAAAGGAGAGAAAAAGTTGGGATTGTGTTGGTCTGCTCCCCCTCGGGTGCGCGTTAACGTCACAGTTGCCCACGCGTTACCCCACTTTTGTGGCGTCGATTTTGCGACTCGCAAGCACGCGGGGGATGAACCCACCCCTGCTCCGAACGAAGGCCAACGCCATTCGTATGATATTGCGCATGTACGCTGCAAAGTATGAATGGACGAGCTACACCGTTCAATGCCGAGGATACTCTGTCGTTGCTTTTCTATACAGAAGCACAGGCGTTTTAATACTCAAACGCGTGGGCTGCTTTGCGGTACCTCATCGACCTCCAGTTTGCCTGCCGCCAGGGGTCGAGGCTCCGGTTATATTTAGATAATCGTCGTCGGCGTATCCATACGATCATTGTCACATATATATACATATATGCACTCATTTTTCACATTTGTCATTTTTATTCAACAAACATCCAAATATTTAGCTCCAATACTTGTAATCATATTATGCCCCAGTAAACGAACAGACATTGGAACCATTAGAATAATAAAAATTATATTCAAAAATGATAATAAATAGTTAATATACATATGTATAGATTGTAATACTAATAAAATATTATTATTTACTACAGAATTTTTAATGTCCCATTTAAAAAAATTTCTTTACCAATTTAAGTGAACGATTGTAATTTTAGAATTTTTACTGTAATTTAAATTTGTTTAAACAGTAAAAAATTATGTAAAAAATGCACACTGCATCGATACATTTTTTCTACGTTTTAAATTACTATCGTTTAATGATACGTTTGTCATTTTTACAGCATTTGGATATATGTATATGTATAAAGTGTATTTCAACCTTTGCATTAAGGAAGATAGTGCAAAGGTGATCGCAGGTAAATATCAAATATTTGATATTTACATGCGTTAAAATGAAACATAAATATTATCACGAGACAATTCAATATACTTGAAATGACGATAGAACTTTGAAAATTTTGATTTAAATTTTACAAACTTATTCAGCTACCGAAATATTGTCTTAATTAATGAAATGCTACCTCCAATTCCATATATTATAACTGAATCGAATGAAAAAAATACTATTTTTATTACAATAATGAAATATTAAAAGTCATTTACAAATTAAAATTTAATTCTGTAAAATAAGATGACTTAGAATTCAAATTGTTGACAAGAGGATTTAATTTCAATTTTAAAAGGATCCCCTTTAACAGCGAACTCCTTTCGACACAAAAGGATAATCGTTCATTAATCATATTGAATGATATTAAACTTTAAATGACTTCTGACAAATATGATTTATTTTTACTTTTTTTAAACTGCATTATATAATATAAATGATTAGTAATGAATTAATTGAATAAATGAATAATAAAATCTGCGTAACATTTTGTCAGTGTATTAAAATGTAAATCGGGTTTTTCTGATAAATTATCAGAATACTAAGAATATCTATCATATTAAAAATTGATCAATTATTATAAACTGGCGCTTTTTACAAATTAATCATTTATAATCAAATAATTCATTAAAACTAACAAAATTATCAAAATAATTAATTGATATTATTTGTCTTTTTGCAATTTTTATGGCTTCTTTTTTTATATCATTACTTTTGTGATGAAATCAATTAATTTCAATATATCTATAGTTACATCAAAATTTATTTATTGTGGAAAAATATTTTAACGAGTCATTTTTTATTGAATAATTTTATAATTAAGATGATAAACGTTCCTTAAAATATATGAAAATATCATAGTATTATTTTCCGTGCCATTGATATTGGTACATATATCTCAGAATTATATCATTATACATATATCTTATGGCATTTAATAAAATCCTACGCTGGGAAAACATTCTTTTTATCATATACAGTAAATACTTGGAAAATACGAGCTGAAAATATGTTCAAAGTTCAAAGTGCCATAACTCAGATCTTGTAAAACTGCTTTGTTTCACCTGCAAAAAAGGTCACACAATTTTAATTGGTTGATCGCAATTTCAAACTTTTTTTTGCAAAAGAAAAAAGAGAGAGAAAAAAACGCGTAGCGCAATTTTTCATATGACTTGGATGTGATTTTGAAATGTTCACCTTTGACCTTATATATATAATATTTAAAGTTCATGATACCTAATATTTTATTGAAGTTATTATATATTAAAAAAATATACATTATTTCCAAACTGCAATCTAAGCAAATTAATACAATCACTTTTATAATATCTTATAAATGATAAAGTTATTGTAAAAACGAAATTTGCTTGATTTGTAGTATTTAAATCAATATTCAAATGCTTTATTTTAAATTTTAGTATTTGTTTTCATGTTTTTTTTATTTTTTACTATTTCATACAAATTATATTCTATAAATATATAATGATTAGATTAAGTTATTGACGTTTATGTACAAATTGTATTAAAGTACATAATAAAGTAAATGAAATAAAAGGATCTAAAGCGTATATTACATTGTATAAAACAAGTAGGAAGGCGACACTGTTAATTGTCGATAATTCATGGAATTATCGTCATCAGGATCGTCATCTTTCGTTGCGCGGACAAGTACGTCATTCGCGCGCGCGGGCAAAATGTTGTTCGAAATTAGCGAGCGGGGAGCTTTTATGAATGGATGTTGGGTGGCTAACACGAGCATGTCTCGCGGCATCTCGCTTTAACGATCGAGTCCAAACGAAAAGGGGCGAGATCTTCCGACATCAGCATCGCCGCACCCGAACACGCTTTTCTTTTCTTTTTACTCTTCCTTTCAAATCGCCGTTTATATTTTTGCTTCCTGTTAATTTCATTAAAAAAAAAACGCAATCTTTAAACTGAGATCAATTTGATAAAAATATTCATAAATTTACAATGAATATTTATTATTAATACAAAAATAATAATCTTAGAGCTTTCAGAAAAAAATCAAATTTTACTATAAAAATGATATTGTTTAATCAGTCCAATAACATAATTAAATTTTGTTATAAAATCAAACAAAATGTGTAAAATGAATAAATGAGAATTATTTATTTTTGATTGTTCAAATCTGAGTTATGATATGAATAAATATGAAAAATAATTCGAGAAAATGTAAGAGCAAAAAATTGATTGAAAAAAGAGATGGGATTGGATGATTAAGAAAACATTAATTTATTTGTTTTCCAATAATAAATGATAGTAAGCAAAATCGACGCACATCCAACAGTGTAGAACAAAACACGTTTTTGGTAGCACGTGCGCATGATTTCATATCACTATAGGGTGAGTTTCATCGAACTCATTTTATGATGACCTTGAACGTAGGAAGGTGGACAGGGGTGATCGTAAACTGCGCATTAACACATACTGCCAATTGCTCAGCCATTAAAGACTTTATCAAATGAATAACACGATGAACGTTTATAGATTTACCAGGGTTCTTTTTTTATTTCCGTTCCTTCTAACCGAGCAGAGAAACATATTTTACGTCTTCAACTTCCTTCAATGCTTTAATTTTAGACAATTGTATTTGTATCAGTAATTAACAAAAATTTAACGTCAAAAAATACAAAGAAATTAAATTTATTATATATAATTATTGTAATTCATTGAATGAAACGTATTCAGAGATTTTTGAATTTTTCTTTTGCCTTAAATTTAACTTTAAATATTTTTGATAGCAAAACTTGTTTTCTTATAAATAATTAGTATTTTTTTAAGAATATATATTATGTTGCTTAATTAAATATAATAATATTTCTTAAATTCATTAAAAAATGTACAGTGAAATTTGAAAAATAATATATTTAAAGAATGTCGATATTCGCATTGGTAAATTTCTGACATTTGATTTTTACAATGTAATATTAGTAAAAAATATTTACTGCAAAATTGTATTTTGAGATTCTTTAACATATGTAAATGTCAGAAAACAGTGACATTTCTTCATTTAGTGACAAATTTATTTATCAAATTGAATTTTTGTAACTTAAATTATAAATCAAAATTAAATTGTTTTATAACTCAATCAAAAGTATAATGAAATATAAACTTCTCCAATCCAATCTCTTGAAAAACGAGAATGTATAAAAAGAGAATACTATGTTATGTCACTTACGGTTACAGGAAAAGACTACTTTCCTGCCTCGTAATGTATGATACTTTTTGTAACGAGGACAGAAAAACGTTTTTTTCTAAACCAGTCGTGAAATAGATAACTTTCACGACAGTTTTACAAAAAATACCATTATTTAATTTAGTAACAAAATTGCTAATTATATTTATATTTTTTAAAAATAATGAATTTAATGTATCGTTATTAAATCTGTTCATTGCTGAAGTTCGAGTCAGTTAAAAATACAAAACTATCATGAAAAATGTATTATTTGTGTGTGTGTGTATATATATAGAAGAATAACAACAGTTTTTGAAAAAGGCATCTAACAATAGAATTGTAGAAAAAGTCTCTTTATATACGAGAAACATTGTAATCAAGTTATAATAAACTTTATCGCTTTATTAGACATTGACGTGACGTGAAATTGAAATTCCTATTGTAAACAAAGCAACAATTTTTCTGTCCTTCGAGAGTTAACCATTATTGTAATTGTGAACAATTTCTTTTATTTTTATCTACAATAACTTTTCATTATTATTTAATTATTTAAAACTGAGCACTTTTTGAATATCCTTTTGTTTGAAATTTGTTTGACTATTAAAGAATTTCAATAGTGAAAATAGCTAATTTTTTTAAATTATTTAGATTATAATTATTTTGCCGAAAGTGCAGTTTTTTAGAACCGGTGTTTTTTAAAAACTGCATTTCCGGCTTCCTTTTAAGAAAAAGTATTGTTTGCACTATGGGAAATAAACGAAAATTCTCTTTCTTTTGCGATTACATACCTCAGCTTCGCCTCGGGTGTAAATTTCGCTCAGGAAAAAGAAATCCCGATTCTATCTCCCTTGGTACAAAATATACCATTAAAGAGCATGTACAATAAAAGACAATTAAAGACAAATTTAATAGAAAATTGGTAATTTTTAAGCAGAAATTTAATACAAAATACAAGCTTGAATACAAGCTTTAAATTTGAAAATTAATAAACATCGTTTAAAATTTAAAAAACAAACAAATTCCAATGTTTTTTTGTTTTGTTTATTTATTTTTTAAAAATTATCTTATTGTATCACACCTTAGCAAATATATTTTTATATTAAATTAACTTCAATTAGGATTATATTTAATTTGATTATTCGCGCCACTCTAAAAATGTACGTTTTTTGAATTCGTATAAAAAGTGAAATATTCAGTATTTAACGCAAATAACAATGAAAGTTATTCTGTAGGAAGATACAGTGGACCAAAAGACGCTAACTTGGCTGCATTATGTGTGGGTGGCAGTGTAGATCTATATATTTCTCTGGATATAAAATGAGGGGTAGTTGGAGAAGGGTGGTCCGGACGCCGATGAACGAACCTATTACTATCTCTGTCTTGTCAGTTAATGCTAGTATTGTTGTCTATCTCTGTCGGTCGCGCGTGGGCGTTTTCAAGGTCAATTCAAGAGCGAACTACGTAGTACAACGCCTCCGTCGCGACGCCCTAGCATTAAATGTATGTACGTATACAGCCACAGGTATGCGTAGGTTCAAGTACGGTCTGCGCGAAAGCTCCAAAGGATCTATTAACAAAGCTCAGAAACGCAAATCATATCACTCCTTCATGTACTCTTCATACGTCATTGCTATTGAATTCATTTTGTCATTTAATTGATCATTTTTACATATTAATATTATATTCAAAATTTTAACTATTATGTTGAATAATTTAAATCGGGTAGAGAAATTAAATTCAATATGTATGATTTTTTAATTGTAATTCGATTGCTTATTATGAGAAAATTATAATAGGCAAGATTTATTGAAAATATTAAAGAAAACTGTTTAATTATAAAATGTTAGAATAAACTCCATCTATTGAAAAACCATGGTATCTATATAAACGAAAAGCTAAAAAATATAATACATTATGATTTAAAAACTCAACATTTCCAAGTCAAAAATCAGTCATCTAAATATAAATCAGTTATTTTTTAAATTCAGATTTTGATTTTTGGAGAAATATTTAAACAAATATTGCTTAAAAACAATTAGAAAATGCAGTTTTCTAATTTTTCTAAACTAATTAATAATGGTTTCCACATGAATTTCCGACGAAAAATAATAGTTCTATCTCCTGATTAAAATTTTCTTTTTAATACACTTTTTTTGGTACGTATGTGTGATATACTTTAAACTTAACACATATATATTAAAATAATGTTTATTTCTATCGTAATAATCAAGATCATATTAAAATATTTTGTTTTTATTCAAGGCACTTGCACTTATTAAAACTTTAATTTATAAATAAAAATACAATATTTCTAATTACGTAAATAAGTAAAATATCGTTTACAAAATTAAAAACTGGTGCGAACAATGTATGTGTTCATATGCACGTTAAATTCTAATAATAATTACGTGTAAATTAAATTTACTCTTAATCAAGATCCATTTTTCGATTAATGCGAATCGTTTTACCCACAACGTCCAGGACATTCTGATCTTGTAAATGCCTTATAGCATCTTCAAATAAGCTTCGTGAGATAAACTACAAACGAAAGAAAAAATAATATAAATAATAATAAAAATCATATTGTTTTGTATAAACATAAATTTTTATTTGATTTTTGATAATTGCATTTTATTGATTATAATCGTAAAACTTACGTTTTGCGATGACTCTTTGACTTCCATATAGAATTTTAGATAATTCAATGTCGAAATCTTGCCTTTCTTCTTTATCATATCAGATATCGATTTTGCTAAATTACGAGTTTCTGATCTGTAGGCATCAGACTTGCCGGTTGCTAAAATGTTGATATCAATCAATCCAGTTGCAGGATCAACCGCCGATTGTTTCAACGCCTCAGCATATAATCTAATGTGCAAATTATACAAATTAAAATAATTTTATTTCAATTAATTTTAATGAACTTAAAAAGAGTAACTATAACAACATACCTAAATGCTTCATCGACATCTTTAACTTCAACAACGTTACTGAATCTAACTTTAGCATGTGCTTCAGAAAGTCGAATTAAAGATTCAAGTTGTCGGGGGTACGCTGTAATTTGACCCCTTCCTCTTCCCATTTTTCTCATATCCACATAACATTGTATTAATTTTTGTTGTGCTTCTTCGCCCAAAGTTGGACGAATGTGTTCTTTCGCATAAGTAATATAATCGCGTAAAATACTCATATCCATGAAATCATCTTCCGGTTCGCCATCATTTTCATAGTATAAAGATACTAAATGTCGAGCAAGTTGTCGATCGAAAACTTCACTCTTTGGATCCAGCATAATGAAAATCAAATCAAACCGAGACAACAAGGTATGTGGCAATTTCACATTTTCAGCAATCTAAAGATAAATTATTACATTATTAATCATTTGATATCTTATTTATGTTCAAAGGTTTTTGACCTATTTTCTTACGTTTTTTTCTACATTCCACTGAGACTCGCAAGGATTGGCAGCTGCTAAAATACTTGTTCTCGCATTTAATTGACAAATAATGCCAGTTTTCGCGATACTGAGAGTTTGCTGCTCCATAACTTCATGTAACACTGAACGTGTACTATCATCCATTTTATCAAATTCGTCAATACAACAAATACCGTTGTCTGCAAGAACCAAAGCACCAGTTTGCAAAACTGTTTGACGAGTTTCTGGATCTTTTGTAATGTATGCTGTTAATCCCACGGCACTTGAACCTAAAAAATATCGTTTTGAATTTTATGTTTCAAACAAGAAATAAAACAGGTTTTCATAATTCAGAAATCATTTACCTTTTCCACTGCTGTATTGTGAACGAGGCACCAAATTGTACACGAATGATAGTAATTGTGATTTACTTGTACCAGGATCTCCGCATAGAAGAATGTTTATTTCTGATCTAAAATTGCTTCTACCGAAGGATGAATGAGTTTTTCTTGTACCACCCATTAATTGTAACAGAATTCCTTTTTTGATGTCGTAATTTTCAAAAATACTTGGTGCAATACTGTTAGCAAGTCGGTCATAAATGTTTGGCTTTTGTGAAAGCAGTTTCAATAATTCAACTCTCTCTGGTGGGAATGTATGTTCTTTACCTTCTTCAACATCGTATAATCTGAAAAAAGTACATATAGATATGCATATAAATTTGTATTTTTAGATATTTTAATGGAAAAAAATAAAATGTTTTTAATTTTGTAATAAATAAAAATTTATTAAGAATTTAGGTTTAATATTTATAATAAGTGTGAAGGTTGAATGCAGAATTGTACGCAGCAATCAAATAATGAATAGTATATGAATATAATCAAATATATGTTCCATTTTATTGCAAATTTATTTAAATAAAATATAATTTTTTCATTAAAAAATTTTTCCAATGTTCCGTAAATTATAAAATAAATTTGAAGAAGATTCCGTAATTATTATCAAAAATTTTACTATTAAAATAAATTCTACTTTGAATTAGAGTGCATAATTTGAATTTCAATATGAAACTATATCCATCTAGCAAATAATTAAATCAAATCAAAGTTTGTATAATTTATTTGATAGATGCGGTCAAAATAATATTAATCATAAAATACATCAGAATATTTCATTAATGAATTCCTATTTATTTAATTATTTCTATATTTGTTAAAAATCAAATCTTCTCATATAAATAATAATACAAAACATGAAGTAATACCTTTTGGAGTCTTGTTTTCTAAAATGAATGACATCAATGTGAGTTTTATAGACCGAACGAACTTTGCTCATGCGTGGATTGACTTGAATGGGTACAGCCCGATAAATTCCAGTAACCGCCACACGATCGCCGGGATTAACAACATCCACTCGGTCATTATAAGCAAAAAGAACGACCGTATGTGGAGTACTGCTAGCCGGCATATCGTCCGGTGCCTCTTGTAATTTGATCATTTGCTTGTCCGAGAAATGGCTGCGATTATGAATTAGCGTGAAGCAAAATTTGTTATTACAATTCGTGCACAAAGTTGGTTCAGAAATTCGTCCTCTCTCAATCTCCACACTACATGTGTACGAGCACATAATGCATTTGAAAAATCCTTCGCGCATTTCCGGCAAAATGTTGGACGTTCGAATAACCATTCCATGAACTGTTACTAGTTGATCGATATCCTCGGGATTTAAATTTCGCATGCTTTTGGTTTTTGTAACATTAAAAGGACGAACTTCAATCTGATGATTGAGCACGATATTTGGATACTTTGCGAAAAACATTTCGTTCACTGCCATGTCAAAGAATGGAAGAATTGCTTGTGGATAATTGATCAGCTGACGATAAAGATTCTCATCGAAACTCTCGAGATGAGCGCAATTCAAGTTCAAATAAGGTTCTTCTAGCAAAGATATGTCTTCCAGCTTTTGCATGTAAAGTGGCTCAGTGAGATCAAGAGTTTGTGGTAATTCGTCATTTTCTGCCTCAGGATCAATAAAACGCTCCAGAAAACGTTTAAATTGTTCTTTGCAGCGACTAACAACAATGTCAGTACCCCAGATCACGAGATTTGCACCGCCTGCATTGTCAGTTTCAGATGATGGCAGTACGCCTTCTTCAGGAATCTAAATTCAAATAAAAATTATTATTTAATAGTATATTTTCTTGAATCGTTGTTTATTAAAACTATTTTCTTTTATATTATTGAAATTTTAATAAAAGATGACTAATTAAAACCATCAGAAAATCATGTGAGTGCAAATTGCACTTAT
Organism: Gryon sp. ZL-2020; assembly: GCA_022817425.1. Lineage (NCBI taxonomy): Eukaryota > Metazoa > Arthropoda > Insecta > Hymenoptera > Scelionidae > Gryon > Gryon sp. ZL-2020. The sequence continues at coordinate 239 of JABFPJ010000053.1, read as the reverse complement.
TTTTAAAAACATTTAATTTGCTGTGCAAATAATAAAATGTATTTAAGGAGGTTCTTTACCATTTGCAATTTTAAAAAACAAAAATTAAAAATGAAAATTTTGCATAAAATAATAGATGAAATTATGACGTTGTATACAACACAAAAATGGAATTATAAGATGAAAATATACTTTGAAAAGATTTATCAACCAAAATACATATTATTTAAAAAAGAAAATATAGCGACGTTATAAGCAAA
>JABFPJ010000052.1:0-81052 GCA_022817425.1 Gryon sp. ZL-2020 | reverse complement strand
AACTAAGAAAATTAACAAAATGAAGAAAACTAAAAAAAGTAACTAAAATAATAAAAGTAAGAAAACTAACAAGACTAACTAAGATAAGAAACTAAGAAAGTTAAGAAAACTAACTTAAATAAGAAAATTAAAAAAAAATAATTTAATTGACTAAAAATTAAATTTATTTACTCATATTTTTAATATTGTGATTTAAATCGGATTTAAAGCTGATTTCAATAAAAAAAAATCGATTTTTTTGATTTTTTGAACAAAATCGTGATTTTGATCAACCCTACAAATAGCAAATGTTTGGTTTTTGAATGAGTATTAATTTGCTTCGTTCATTTGTTTGATATAAAGTTACATTTTGCAGATCTCAATAAATTTCTCGATAATATAACCGTCTATAGTAGTTAAGGTGATAATGAATTATTAAAAGCTCATATATAGATCTGAGCAGAACATTGGTGTTGATGAATAGTTGAACTTATAAAGCACAGATGAAGTACTTTGAAATAACCTGGTGAATATCGATCTCTATATTTCATACTAGTTGGGTATTTACGTCCATGACTCACGGGTCATTTTCGGGAATATGATGTAAATATCTCATCTGATGAAAGCCGTTCAATGTTCAGTATAATAGAGAAAAAAGAAGAATGTAATAAATCATTTGATTTTATCATATGGAATGAGATATTACACCATATATTAAATTGAAATAAAAATTTAAGCGACTAAGAGTTTTTACTGTTCAATGTTTTTAATTATCTGAATTATGTCGCATACTAAAGAAATTATAAAAATAAAATTTTGATAAGATTATTTAAACGATAAGAAAAACCATAATCTTTTCATAAAAGATTAAAAATAAATATACGGTATTTTCATATGATATGATTTCCCCTTATAAATATAAAAATTTTGCTTTAAGTTTGACAGTTTACGATAATTGTATTTCACAAGTGTTCATTTATTCAAGTGAATTAATTTATTAGAAAATTGAAAATGATATTCAAGGGAGAAAAGGTATGTTTTACTAACACATTTTTGTGTTTAGCAGCAAAGTCCTTAATTATGTTTCAAACTACTTGATAGTCATTTGTTCATTACTTAATCTTAAAGAGAAAAAGTAGTTGATAGATGTGATAAAATGATAAAAAATAAAAAACACGATGAAATCTTGCACGATTATAATATATTATACTATTCAAATTACGCGGTATTGTTGGCAACAATGAAAATTTACTATGTCCGCCAAGTTTCCTTTATCGCACAACTTTTATATTACCATTTCATTTTATTTTTCAAAATGCAATTTAACTAAACTGTGAGTTTACTTTTTTCTATTTTTTCCGTATATCTTTATTTCATAACGTTTCATTTACTTAGTTATTTATTTACTTATCTTATATCAAAGTGTATTTATTTTTGTATTAAATATGTTTTCCTATACTTCTAATGTTAATTTAATAATTTTCAAACGTGAATATCTTCGAAAATACACGGTGAATATTTCTGAAATTTCATAAACAAAAAGATATTAATGTTATTATTGCATATTTAATTTTTCATAATTTTATGTTATATTGCTAAAAACGTTCCAACCCCCTTAAAAGAAATTATATTACAAAGTGTTGATAAAATTACTTTGGCGGTAATTTTAAAATAATTCAAATACAAAATTGTAATAAAATTAAGTAAATGGCAATTTTAAAGAAACTTCATTATAAAATTATAAGTAGACTATTTTGTATGAAATCTTGTTAAAATTGAAACTGAAAATCAAACTGAAGTAAAATTTTTTTTATTAGGAACATTTACGTAGTTTAAATATGAAATTAAATTATGTAAATAATTATGAAATTTTATGACACATTTTTTGTATAAAAAGAATGTTTTGTATAAAAAAAGCAAAGTTCTTAGTTGCCGAACATTCTATATATATCAAAATCAACTTGATGACTTATTCAAATTTAGAAAGTACAAATAATAAAAATGAAATATTTGAATAATATTTATTGTTTTCAGTTCCTTTAAATTGAATATATTTTAAATTATAGAATCTAATAACATTCCAATTAAAATGACGCGCGAAGCGCGTATGATATCTAGTATAAAAAAATATCCAAACTGTCAATTTCAACTAAAAATAATTGCACGCAAAAGGTTATGTTGTTTTATTGCATATTTACTCGAAAAGATGTCAACTTCTGAATTAATTAGTACAAAATTTTTCTTGTTTTACAATACTTTATTTTTGTTTTTTGTTTTATTAAAAATAAAATGTCAAATTATTTATTCTAATCTTATTTATTTTTAGACATAAATAAAAAACTAAAATACCAATTTATTTATAATATATTTTGAATTGTCTGAATTGAATGTGACAGTGATGACAAATAAACAGGCATGTAAAAGTTTGAAATTTATCTTCTATACTATATTTTAAATACAAGACTTATATCTTCTTATCAATAATTGTTATTAAATTTTTTAATATTTTTAATATTAAACATTTCCCTTAAATGTTCCTTTTCTAACAGAGAAAATCTTGGTCAAGAACGGGTTATGTTGAAACCTCAGCAGTGCATTCCGCAAATGCGAGTAACGCAGCGGACAGTACAGTAACAAATCAACATCAAACTCAGCAGCAGCAACAACAACAGCTGCAACCGCAACAGCAACAACACAAACAATCGAGCACGATGACGTCGCATAACAAGCAAGTGACGACTAATGGTAACGGCAATGGAAACGGTGGCGGAGGAGGTGGTGGAGGTGGTGGTGGAGGAGGCGGAAACGGGGGCAGCAACCCACAAGGCGATGGCGATTATCAACTGGTGCAACATGAAGTTTTGTATTCGATGACCAATCAGTACGAAGTTCTTGAGTTTCTTGGTAGAGGCACTTTTGGTCAAGTAAGAAAGTCCTTTCAATGAAAACAATTTTATTTATGCCATTTTTTAATTCATATTTGTTATTTTTAATTTTTAATATTTTTTTCCTAAAGGTTGTCAAATGTTGGAAGAAAGGCACTAATGAAATTGTAGCTATAAAAATTCTCAAGAACCATCCTTCCTATGCACGCCAAGGTCAAATTGAGGTAATTTAAGAAAAAAGGTTATTACTTTGATATATTTTAAGTTGAAGAAAAAAAATTAATGTATGATTATTTTTAAAGGTCTCCATCCTGTCTCGTCTAAGTCAGGAAAATGCGGATGAGTTCAACTTCGTGCGTGCTTACGAGTGTTTTCAACACAAATCCCACACTTGTTTAGTATTTGAAATGTTAGAACAAAATCTTTATGATTTCTTGAAGCAAAATAAATTTTCACCTTTACCATTAAAGTACATTCGACCTATTCTTCAACAAGTTTTGACTGCACTTCTCAAACTCAAAGTAAGTATTAGTTTGCATAATGTATGTATACTTGTTATATATATTATTTAATAATGACAACAATTTTATAATGAAAATCAACATTCTTTAACAGCAACTTGGACTGATACATGCCGATTTGAAACCCGAAAATATTATGCTGGTAGATCCAGCAAGACAACCGTATCGTGTGAAAGTAATTGATTTTGGTTCAGCGTCCCACGTTTCAAAAGCCGTTTGCAATACGTATCTGCAGTCTCGTTACTATCGTGCTCCTGAAATTATTCTTGGACTTCCGTTTTGCGAGGCGATCGACATGTGGTCGCTTGGTTGCGTTGTCGCAGAATTGTTCTTAGGTTGGCCATTGTATCCTGGTAGTTCCGAATATGATCAAATTAGGTACATTAGTCAGACCCAAGGCTTACCTACTGAACATATGCTAAATAATGCCAGCAAAACGACCAAATTCTTTTATCGAGACATGGACAGTAAGTTGAAATTCAATACTCGTTATAATTGATTTATCTTTAGTTTCAACTTTTTTTTCTAAATGAACTTTGTATATTTTAGGCACGTATCCGTTTTGGCGATTAAAAACACCGGAGGAACACGAAACGGAAACGGGTATCAAATCCAAAGAAGCGCGTAAATACATTTTTAATTGTTTGGATGACATTGGACAGGTGAACGTACCAACAGATTTAGACGGCGGTCAATTACTCGCAGAAAAAGCTGATCGAAGAGAGTTCATCGATCTTCTTAAACGAATGCTTACTATGGACCAGGTCGTAATACCTACTTCGCTCAATATTTCTTTATTTTATTATTTTTTATGTTAATTAAATTTGCTTACTCTGTGCATTATAAATCTGTTTAGTTATTTACTTATTTTTGTCTTTTCTCTTTAAAATGTTAACAGGAACGCCGGATAACACCAGGTGGAGCGCTTAATCATGCGTTCGTAACTCTCGCACACTTGGTTGATTACGCGCACTGTAATAATGTAAAAGCATCGGTGCAAATGATGGAAGTTTGTCGACGATCAAGCACAGACTTTAATGCAAGTCCAGCACACCATCAAGCACCGCCAGCGCCGCAACATCCGCCTACATCATTGGTCGCAAACTTTGTGCCAACGACAAATGGCAGTGCCGTCACGTTGACATTTAATAACCAACTCTCAAATCAGGTGCAACGTCTTGTGCGAGAACATCGCACGGCACAAACTGGATATGACAATCTCGTAAGTTCATTAGCCAAAAACAATGCATTTATAAAATGAAAAATATAATTTCTAATGTTATTAAATGCTTTCTTACAGTATCAAATATATAGTAACAGTAGTCGTAGAGCAACACAATATAGTGGCTCGTCTAGTGGCTCTAACAGCGGTCGAAGTGGTGTACATGAGTTTCCTCATCAACTTGTCCCAGGAATTCTTTGTCCACCGCCTGCCTATCAAACAATGCCAAGTCCTGCTAAGCACGTTGTAGTTGCTCAGGTAAAATGCTTACAAACTAAAATTGCATTATAAATATTAATTAACTAGATGAACAACAATTTGCATTATTTATGTTTATCCGATAATATATGCAAATTAAATAATAATATTGCATTTTAGCCTCCGCAAGCTCAACAAGCACCACTACAAATACAATCGTCACTCATCTCACAACAAGCCGTCGCTGCTGCGGCTGCAGCCGCCCAACAACAATATACCGCTGTTCCTGTTTCAATGGTTGAAACTGGTCGACAAATGTTATTAACTGTAAGCTGTTATTCTTGTAATCAAAATTAATTAATGAAGTAATAACATTCAAAGATAACTGAATATATATTGGTGCATTTAGTTATAATAATAAACGTTAAGATCATAAATTTGCTTTTATTATAATCCGAAGGGTAATCGGACCAAATAACCCCTGGCTAAATAACCCCGGACAAAACATTCTTGAACAATATAATTGTTTGAAATAAAACTATAATACGAAAAAAGATGACAAATGATGACAAAATATCAAATATGAATTTATAACTCAATACACCTGACATCTGTTAACTTCATATCATTTTTTTTCTAATTCTAATTAATTCTAATTAATTAGATTAAGACATTAAATCTAATTAATTCTAATTGAAGAATTAATTATTGTGATAATATTTTAGAATGCCGTACAAACATCTTGGCCTACTGGTAGTCGTCCAATGGCCGCCATTGTACCTTCGTGGCAACAGTTACCACCGCAACATGCAGCCATCCAACAGCCTTTACTCAGTGACACTGGTGATTGGAGTAGACCTTTAATTGTTGATAGTTCGGCGATTTTACAAGTAAGATTCAACATATTACATTACATTGTGCTTAAAATTCAGTTTAAAAAACTTGTAAATCATATTAAGTGTTTAAAATATTTATAATATCGATTTGTATAAGTGTGATATGAGCAACAACGTGAATCAAAGAATATTTTCAGACCTGCCGATTTCCATGCAGCACTGCTCGTCGTTCAAAACGTTACTTTAATCGACACTTCACTCCTTCCTTATTTCCAAGTAATTCCCATCATCTGGTACCTATTGTTTTTATCACGCCATTTATTCGTCGTCTTTTCTTTCATTTTTAAACAAACATAACAACATTGCTGCAATTTAAATCTACTTGAACAACATGTAATTATCAAATAATAACTCCGACTTTTGTTTATTTTTGTCCGTTCTAAAGGATCAACGGCCCGTATTTCCCGTGGCCGAGGTGTATAATACGAGTGCCCTGGTGGAGCATCCGTCTCAAAATTGGAACAAGCGTAGCGTGACTAAGCATCACCAGCACCATCTAACGGTGCCACAACAGTCACAACATCGACATGAGCATAAAAAGGAAACGCAACAACTGAGCCCGGTTAAGAAGCGAGTGAAAGAAAGTACACCACCGAGTAATATACGTCGTCACTCGCCGATAAGCAATCATTGGCAACAGCAGACAGTGTCCTCGCACTCGCATCATCACAGCGGAAAGCACGTCAACAATCATGCCACAAGTAACAATAACAACGTTAACGGGGAAAATCAACAAGTTACTTATGTCAGACAGCAAACCATCACAATTCACGATACACCATCGCCAGCTGTCTCCGTTATCACGATTAGTGATAGTGAAGATGAATCGCCTGGTAAATGGTGGGTACCAATTGTTAGTCATTTATTGTTAACAGTTATTCAATATTTATAGTTATAGTTTCATATTTTAATTATTGTTTTTATTTTGTTCAAGTTTTGATCTCGTTTTTTGTTGGTTGCTAGTTTTAGTTTCGTTAGAATTATTAGAATTAGCTAATATTTGTACACATTTTTGTGAATATTTTATAGGTAATATAAAGAAATCATAGTTTTATTAAACATAATTATTCTTATTCTAAAGTTGTGTGATGCAGAGACAAATTTTGTTGTAGATGTTGTTTTAGTACATAAATGAATTATTTTCATTTGAGTACGGTAAAATCTAGTTTTATATAAAAAAGAGTATAAATGTATGGAGTAAAAACAATTTATATATGAATATATAAATATTAATGAATTTATGAAAATATATTATAGTTTATTTTTGCTCCTTAAGGTGATTGCTCAGGTGCCCTTGTTTACATAAAACCAGTTCGGTTACGGTGCCGAAAAAAAGAGTTTGTTTATTACCAAAATTGATCCAGCAATTCTTCTATTCCTTAGGAATTGCTGGATCAATTTTGGTAATAAACTCTTTTTTTCGGCACCGTAACCGAACTGGTTTTATGTAAACAAGGGCACTTGAGCAATCACCTTAAAACAGTTATACCTTTTATTTTTAACCTTTCTTTACATTTTTTTTTTGTTAATTACAATAAATTAATTTTGTTGTTATTTTTTTCTTATTGTTTTTTATTTTGTTGTTAGACTTAATATACTGTTATGTAGAAAACACACTGATTGATAAATGAAGTGTGAAAAAAAAGATTTTTGTGAACTACTTTTGGGTTTTGAAAATAGTAGTAGTAAATGCATGAATATCATTGACAGCTGCGGAGATCGTCAATGCGGAGCCTGTCAAAGTTTGGCGCCTCGCTTGTCTGGCGATGGACCACCTGTTCGCGAAGAGGTCATTCGAAGGTATAGCAAAAAACAACAGCATAAAACACACACTTGCACTTATTTTGTTCAAAATTTATATGTTTAAATTACAAAAAACGAAAACGAGTACTTAAATGATTTTATAATAAAAACAAGAAAACAATTTTTTTTATCGTTGTGTGTTTTATGTTTTATTTTCCAACTGGTGATTTATGCATACCTTTTACAGGAACACAACAAAAATATAATAATAATTGTAATAATAATATTATTCTTAAAAAGTGAAAATAAACAACAAAAACATGTTCTAATCTGCTAAAACCATAGAAACCGGTTGTGGAGCTTCGAGTGAGGATTACCAAGTTGCGATTAACCGCATACATAATGTATTTTTTGTAATCTTTTATATCATATTTTTGCAAAATTAAAGGTGCTTTATTTGGCAACTTAATCAAATAAATATTTCCCACCTTTAACACCTTAATATACTTTGCATACACCTGCGTTGATTGTATTACTAATACTTTTAATTAGACTGTTCAAATTTCCACGATTAATTTAGAAATATTATATTAAATTGTATTAAAAATTATTCATACCGTAAAATGTAACACTATATTAACAAATTACAATCGATATTAAATTTTTCGTGCAAATTTTAACTTTTTTGATAAAATCAAAAATCAAAAGAATCGCAACCCAATGTATTATAGTTCAAAATCATGTTCTTTTCACTTGAATTAATCTTGTTTAAAATGTACAAATTTCCTGTTCAAATCCATACTACATTTTGGTGGCTGACTTTATTCCTGAAAGATTTCATCATTCGAATCTTACATTCATTTCAAGTTACCTTTAATATCAAAGTACGAAAGTTGACTGTTCAAACTATTGATTTATTAATGTCGTCTTTGTTGTTTTGTGTCACGTTTCAGCACACAATCAACACCGCGCGTTGTACACAGCAGTCAAACGAATTCCCAAGTAAACAGTCAACACACAAATGGAACTCATAGTAGTGGCAGTCACAACACATCAAGCCAGCGTGCACAACGCAAGAATGTAATCAGCTGTGTGACCGTTGGTGATAGCGATGGAGAAGCTAGTCCTGGTCGCAATCATGCTCATATGTATCAACAGCAATTGCCGCAACATCAACATCAACAAACGACACAGCACATCAAGCATGAACCACAGCCACAGCATCACATAAGGTGCCTTTTTTAAATTAAATCATTAAATTGAAATGATGGCAAAGTGGTTATGCTTTTTATAATTGCAAGAGAAACAAAAGTTAACTACTTTATTATTATATTTTAACTGTTACAATACCTAAAATTTAATAATAAAATGTTGTTGGAACAAAAAATGTAATAAAGAGAAATGAGAATATATATGACGTTTTGTTTCTATGTTATTTTTTAGTTCTGGCTACTCATCGCAGTCGCAAAAGAAGCGTCTTTTAGCTAAAGTGCAGTCGGAATGCAACATGATTAATGTTGCGACAAAACCTGAGCCTGGTGTTGAATATTTGGCTCCACATCCATGTCATGCGCCTGCTTGCAAAGAACAACCTTATCAAGTAAATATATATTTATTATGAATCATAAATGTACACATAGATCATGAATGTTCCGAAAAATTGATATATAAATACAAATGATATATATATGATTTAATGAATCATGTATATATTTAATAGTTAAAATTATGAAAAAAGAATTATAATACAAAAGGACAAGAGAGTTCAATATTTCAGAAGAACGAAAATTGGTCTTCATATTATCATAATATCCTGTATTTATAACATTTCGGAATATATTTTTGCAGGATGACACCTATAATATGAATGACTACTTCTTGCAGTATGTTGCAACGAGCAGTGCACACCCGCATTTACAAGAACAACATATTGTGTATACAACGGGTGCTGATAAACGAGTGTCCTGGCCTGGAAAACGCACTGATTATAAGCATGATTATGTGCAACCCCCAGCGGCGCACTCACGAGAACATCAAAAATGGGCTGTTGCCAATTCCGTTCATCAGTATAGGTAAATTACAAGCATTTTAATTTTAACTGTAAATCGATTTAATAACAACCATGTAATAATATAATTGCAATTATCATTTAGTCAATGTAATTAAGAAACATAAATATTTTACCAATATTTTTAATTTGATAAACTTTTTTTTAACTTTTTTCTCATTAATCAATTTTTGTTTTTATATATTAATTAATAATCAATACATTATTTAATGAAACCTATGGCTTTTCTTTAATGAGATAATGAAATAAAGGGCTTAAATTGGAATCGAACGTAATAGTATAAATTAATGTCTTTATTCATTGATTAGCAAAACTTCAACATCGAAATCATGAATAATCTGACACTCACATTTTTGTATTCCCTTGTTGTTGCAGCCCCTATTATCTTACCGGATATTTAACAAATGAGAATGAAAATAATATTGGCAATGATCAGTATCAGTCAATCGCATGTGAAAACTTAGATGGAGACTTTCCGATAACATTTAATGGATAACAATATTTATAGCAGAAATGTCGATAAAATTTATAACAAAAAAATTGTAAGACTGTTTGTACATAGAAATAATACTCGTATAGTTGATTGATATTTTGTAAGTGGATTTCAATTTTGAAAAACTAAGAAAACAGAAAATGAATTTTGATATGCGAGAAAAAAAAGAATTCATTATTTACAATTGTTTACAGTTGTAAACAACATATTGCTTACAATTGTTCTATCTTTTTATTGTGTGGGAATTGTAAGTATTTATTCATACAAAGTATGAGTTATTAATAAAACTCAATTTATCGAGTTATTCAATAATATTTGTTGAATAAACTACAAATTCAACATTAATACGTTTTGCAAGACGTAGTTTTGATCCATTTTTTATGTAATAAATTCGAATTATAGCATACATATTTTTGCTAAAATATTGTATTCTGAAATTCTCGAAAAAGTGACATATTTGCATGATTTATACATTTAATAAACAAATAAAATTGACATAAAATGGTATCTATAATAATTCGTCGTCATATCATTTTTATACAAGCAGTTTGTATTAACTTCGCCTTAATTTTATATTATATTCAAAATTATTGTAAATAAATGCAACGTAAATTGTTGAATAAAGTGTGTTCCTTAAATACATTTATTGTTTTCATTTAAAAATATATGTGATTAATAATATAAAAATAAACAATATAAAAAGCAGGTAAATGTTTTAACTGCTGATTAACAATGCTAATATTGCATTTTGGTTTATAATACAAATACCAAAGAAATTCCATAGGTTACGTTTCATAATTGTTTGTCCGAGTTTTTACATTTGTATATGTCGTTAATTTTTTTATTATTATTTTAATAAACAAAACGTTTATACACAAAATTCTGTTATTTTTATGCAATTGTTCTGAATCTTTCAAGGAGTGTTTCGTTTACCTTCTTAATGCGATTTTGCATTATTTTTTGCATGAAAAAATAATTTTTGTGTTATATAAGTATTTAGTATATAAAGATATCGAATACGAATAAAAAAGTTTGTATAATCACATTAAAATTGAAAATACAACTTAAGCATGTATAAAATACATATCATACAATTCTGCACTACTTTTGTCATTAAATTCAGTTTGATTATACAACTTTTTGCATTAGCATAAGCGCATAAGTTTGCGATTAGTTTTGTGCATCAAACGATTTTTCGATTTGTTTTTGAATGCAAAGTTGCATGATTTTTACATAATGTCTTGAAGATTGATGATATTGTTTTTAATATTAAACTATAATCACAATTCTGAATTTAAAATTGTTCTCATAATATGAGACTGAACTAAGATTCATTTGTATTTTTTATTTTAAAGAATTTGTATTTCAGTGTTATATACATAATTATTATACTTGTTATAATAATAATTATATATATTGAGAAATAATGTGTGAGTAGTGTAGATGGGGTTAAATGGAAGTGTGGTTTGTTTGTTGGGATGTTGTAGGCAGAGTCAGGTGGTGGGTACAGCGAGTCATCCGAGTCATACACACAGTCACCATGGACATCCGGCTCATCTGAGTCCCGGAGGGGGTGGCGGCGGCCGAAGTCCCGGCGGTGGCGCCGTCGTCGGAGGCACCCAACACCTGGGTCAACCTCTGTATCAAGGCTACGAGCACGTTCGCTCGCGGGCTCATCCCGTGCCGCCCCCTGTCTATGTTACTGCTGCTCCTACGCAAGCGCCACCAACAATTCAGCAGCAGCAAGTGCCCACCTATCAGGGATTTACACCCGGGTGGGTACCTAAACATCTAGTTGATGCATGCATGTGTGTATCTTTTTCAATTCATTCATTATTTTAATTTACAGATTTACTGCGTAGAAATTACATATGTGTTGGCTAAGATAAATTTAACTATATTTTATTGTACAACCTTTTTTTTAGTACATTTTTCCTTGTTTTCTTGTTTTAGTAGTTAAATATATTTTATTTGACTCGAATGATTTTCTTAGCATTGATTAGAATAAGAGAACTAATTGCAACTAAGTTGAATTCAATACCAGTTTCAGAAATACTTATTATTTTATTGAGTTTGAGATATTGAAAAAGGAAATAGTGAAAAACCAGTAGAGTAAAATGGAACACTGCAAGATAATTCTTTGCATGATATACTTTGAAGAAATCTTACTCGATAGATTAATCTTTTGCCAAGTAAACACTTATTGCACAAGAAATTCAAGTTAAGAGATTAAGTAACGTGAACATACAAATTAAAATTCATTTAAATTGTTTTATTTGAAATTATAGTTAACATAATATTTTTCATTTATTTAGTTTTACATAGTTTATTAATTAGAGTAAAATTTTGTTTTTTTATTGTGGTTTGATATTAAAGTGTAGTTAAATTAGTATAAATTTTCCATTTATTATGAATAATATTAACATAGTAAAATGAATCATTTAATAAAGTAAAATATTGAATTATTAATAATATTTGCAATAAAATATAAAATTAAGTTTTCTTATTTTAACCAATTATTTATAAACAGTGAAATGATAAAGGACGAAAAGAAATGTTGACAATTACTATTTATATATGTAACAACTAACGCAATAATGTTCCCATGTTTTTTGCAGCTCGTCTCCATTAACGTTGTATGATTCTAGTCGAGCATTGCCACCGCCAGCGCATCACAGCTCAGCTAGACCGTTGCTGGCGAGCCACGCGGCACATCCGTTGCCCGCACACATGCAGCCCGCAGTTTACGGATTAGCTCCGCTGTCGCCGGCGTCGGCCAAACATCAGTACCAGCCATCCGGTCTCTGGTTTACTGAGTAAAAAAGAAAAAGGAATCTGCAATTACATCAAAAGCAGAGACCGATTTTAGTTACACAAAAAGAAAGAATGAAAAACGAAAGAATTAAAAAATCGAACGATTGAAGTAAGTAAAGAGCCGATCTCAAACTGCGATTTTATCATCCGTCAAACGAGTTTTGAAACGAAAATTTTGACAAAAATGCATCAGATAAATAATATCATCAAAATCCGTCCGCCATCATGAAAGAGCAAGAAGAAGGTATTCAATCGGACAGCAAATTTAAACAAGAAGAAAACCAGAAGTTTTTCATTTACAGAATTTTGTACTGTTTAACGAGATCGGTCCCTAGTTCGACGATGAGGCTGAATTGCATCGAATTAGCGAACTGTTTCTTTATTTATTATTATTATTATATATATACATATATAATACATGCCACCATTTGTATCCTTCGATGCTCCTAACATAGGGACCTTGAGCGGCGTATTCTTATCCTTTTAACAAGAAAATTAGCATTTGTATATGTGTATTTATGTATATACATATACAAGCACATGATTTAGCTTATATAAATGTACATCGACTATGTACATTGGTAATATAGTATATTTTTACTTTACTAAGAACACATTGATTCACCGACGAATTATTCAATTTCATCATTCATTGCAAGTTCATGGATAAACATAATTAAATATATTTTTTTCTATATATTTTTTGTATAGGGGATCTTTTTTCTTAATTGCTAATGTTCGTCTAGGGGTTTGTTTAAATACATTTGTTAAAACAAATGTTTTAATGAATAAGCTAGTGTTTCTTTTTTCAAATTTTTGTTTTTTGAAGAAAAATGAAAAGTAATACCTGTAGGATGCGAAGTTTGGGTAGTTTTCATTGTAGCTCAAAAACTAACATTTTCACACTTTTTATGTAAAAATCATATTTGTATATATTATCGTCGTGAGTTTATCTCTTTGATTAATTTCTCTACTTCCAATTGATAGCTCTCTCTTTCTTAAGAGCAGCAGTTTCACTTTTCTTTCCATTTGAATGTCATATAGATGTAGAAACAAGTGCAGACAATCGAGTTTCTTTATAACGCGTTGACTTGTATTTCGACAATTATCCTTTTTTTCTCCTTGGAAATTTTTCGATTTAGCCGTTAGATGTAATCGAATTATTATTCAATGTCGTTGACGTTAGATGAAGATTGTATAACTTTATTTCTTCTAATTTGTACCATAATTATTCTTAAGATGGTAACTATTATTATTACTATTTACTGTGACTAATTTTTGTTGAAAAAAGGAAAGAAAGGAAAAAAGCACAACCGTTCTATCAACGTTAAAGAAAGATTTTTTAATTAATTATTGATATTGATTCACAAAATATGAATTTCACTATTCAGAAATAATTGTTAATGAATTTTTATAGTATCATGATTGGGATTGGTTTTGATTACTATTAACATTATTATGTTACATTGCAATTATATCTAATTGTACATATAAAACATTTTTAAACTTTTACAATGAAGAAAGATGAATGAACTGATACTCAATGTTGTTCAAGAAACAACAAGAAATATTATAATTTGAGGTTTTAATTTGTTAACGCTATTGGAACGGCTGGTTTTTATTTACGTTATTATTTACAATTATTCTAATCGTTATGAATTTTCTTGATAAAATAAATAACTTAGACAGTGATGTGTATTCCAAAGGTGATGGATGTAGTATCAACATTATTGTTTTTCGATTATAGTATTATTTTAATTTAGTAGCAGAGACAACACGCTCACACAATTTATTAAGTTAATTAATTAATACAAATAAAACATTTAATAAGTGAATGCTATTTATATGTAACATTATTATACTTTAATAGTAAACAACAAGCTTTTTTAAATACAAAATGTAATGAAACGCATTAAAAATAAATGTTTCTCAAGTAGATGTTTACTTCACAAGGAATTTTAAACTCAATTCAAATGTATATTTAATTACTTGATTAATTAACAAATTGTATATTTGCAGAAGAAACGATCTCAATTCGTGCAATTTACCTTGCTTAATGATTATAATTCCTTGTAATAATTTATTTTATTCGAATTCAATTGTAAACTTATTATCATCGTAATTCTGAGCTGGCCTTAGAATAAACACTTTTTTTTCATGCTGATTATATACATTGTTTTCAATTTTAAACAAAATATTTACAATGGCATGAAATATTATAATTATAAATTATTAATGTGTACATAATAAATGTAAATCTGTGAAAAAATCATTTAATGATATGATTTTTTTATTAATATTTAATAAAAATATAAATAATCTGAATTTACAATTTATTTGCTTAAAAAATAAAGCACTTAAATAATAATGATGATTAAACATAATAAAGTTCGATAATAGAATATGAAAAAAATTACAAACACAGTAATTTGTAATGCATTTGTACTTTAATTGTTAATAATAATTTCCTTTTACGATTTTATTTACTTATTTGTATTTGATGCATTAAATTGATTAACTGACAAATCTGTAACATTAATTATTATGTAATATCGCATAATCACTGAAACAAAGTTTCGTAATTGTAAAATCTATAATTATAAACCTTGTGAAGTAAACGATATGCTGATTTAATTTGTAAAGTAGAGTAATGAAAATAGAAAATGATCAATTATTTAGCAGATTTGTGGAAGAAAATATATTCTATTTCTTCTTACATGCATTATAATTATAAAAAAAAAGAAAAAAAATAAGAAAAAAATTACAAAAACATGTCATTAACATAATTCACTAAAATAAAAGAAAAATCTTTTGTATATTCCTTTTGTCGAGAATATTTCGCGAAATATCTATTTGTCGCATTATTACACTGATATCTAATCAAGTTGATGTGCCTGTTTGATATAATTAATCGAACTGTAACGTAAAATATGATGATAGAAAACAAAATGCTAAAGTTAAATGAAGGTATACAAATTTATATACTGAACTGAGTTAATATAAGATTAACAAATACAAATATTATATAAAATAATAAATATTTGCTATTTCGGATCTAACACAAATGTGGCATATGAAAATTGTTAATTTAAAGCAAATATCGTTCCAGCGGTCGTACGCTTATGCGTGTGTGTAAATGCTTTCACATGTAAACTTGAAATACGTCCTCGCGAGCATAAAGGATGTATTATTCAATATTTAATTATATCATTAATGGCATGGGTTTTTTGTTTTAGCCATGCCGTAATATTTCGATATTTTGTACGTGTAAACGTTCTTTCATTGTATAACATTTGTGTATATAAGTATAAACTCTTATTCATGTCAGGATTGCCTGAAGAAAATGACCCAAAAAAGGCCCATTCATTAAAATCATAGGGCTGCTATGTCTTTTGTCCTTTTCTCTGGTTATACTGATTCATGCATACATTATTCGCATATAATAGTCATTAATCCGTCATTAGTCGCACTATTTCCGGTCTTTTTCTAATCAGCTTGTCGGATATAAGCGACTAATGATGAACTAATTAATGCTCAGGCACTTGTCGCGGGTAACTGAAATAAAACTTGAAATAAAAACACACCAAAATCATATACAACAATAACGTAAATTATTATAAATAAATATTTTTTATTTTCATATAAATTGACTTGACACAAATATAATACAGGAGAATAAACTAAAAGAAGAATGTACTTAAAAATGTTTTAAACTTTTAACTTTGGGAGATAAATACTTAATGAACTTGAAAATAAATTGTTACCAAATTTGTCCAATTAATGATTTTTTTTTCTTGAATATTTCAATATCCGCGACCATAAAAAGGTGTTTTTTAGTTATCTTCCATAAGCATCTCCTTTGTAAACGACGTTATTTAAGATACATATTATAAATCAGTTCATATTATCAGACGTACCTATTGCCTTACTGTATTTTCATATACTACCAAATAATTTCATTTTGTTTAGAATTACAAAGGTTTTATATATAATTTTGTCAATAAGCAGGTCGTCGGTTAATAAGAATGAAGTATCACAGTCATATACTACATAATTAGTAGCATATTGTAATCTTGCAAACATAAATTAAAGAATAAACTGTTTGAAACGTAATTAATGATATATAATGAAACCGTATCTCTGGTTCTAGTTGTGATATTTTATTAAAATAACACTGTTAATTAAGCATTAAAGTTTGCAACTTTTGAATGATGATGTGTGAAAAACATTAATAAAACAAGAAAAGAAAGAAAAACGGATTCAGTGAAATGAAAAATTAACGTAAAAAAATAATCACAAAGCCTTAAAAAGTGAGGATTACAAAGAAGGAATAAGACAGTGGCGTTAATTCCAATGAAGCACATAAAATATATGTGCATTTTATCATTTTTGTTTATCGATGCAGGTTATCGATATGAAAGAATATCATGACAATTTTCAGAGAAAATACTTTCAGATCTGAAGTTTTAATTGCGTATAAAATGATGTTTTTCTCTTTTTGTTTTATAATATTCAATTGAGAAATATGAAATATTGATTCATTTGAAACTTGTAATGATATATAATACAAAAATAGGTTTGATGTATAATAACACAATATTTTTTATGTATTTAACTAAGTATTTATTGAGATTTAATCTGAAATTCGGTATCATTTACATACTTTGATTTATATAACGAATTTCAGTCCCTTTTTTATTGTATATTCAAAAACACCAAAATCACAAAAAAAGGAAGAAAAAACAAAAAACAATATATCGGTTTAGATACCGTGTTCACTATTGATTTTTAGGGTATAAATTATTATTAAATAAAATCATCCTCGTAGAATCAAGAGTATGATAATAGGTTTAGGGCCGATAGACAAATAAATGTATATATATTTGTATATACATTATATGTATATATATTATAATATATTTTACACAGTTTCATTAGTACATTTGTTATACATTTTGTAATAACGAATTTTTATTCGTAGGAACTTTTACACCTGTTCACTGGGGTTACACAATGAAAACAGTTCACGTTATGTTTTAGTTTTTATTCATATAACAAAGTAGACCGTGCACAAATAATTACAACACAAGCGTAACAAATATTGCTCGGTAGTTTTATTACATACCAAAAATGTGTAGGCGCAGGAAGAAATATCAGTTAGAATTCGGTAGGAAATTGACTATCCGGTTTGTTCTATATATTATTTGAAATGAAATTAGACTTTCGTTTTGTATAAATTTCCTGTTATAAGTTTTATGAGAAATGCTCCCATCCGATGACAATATCTCTTCCTTCGTTACAAATAATGAACTGATTTAAGATTAATACATGAACAATAAAAATACGATATAATATAAAATATTATTACAAAATTCATATTATTATTATTGATATTATACCATTATTAAACAATATAATAAGCACAGCATATAACACATTAAAGGCAGATTTTAACCAGAAGCAACTTCTGTTGCTCATCATTTTATTTTTCCCTATAATGCAATTTTCTTCTTATATAAGTGGATTTTGAACTTTGATAAATTATGTATTATAATATATATATACATAAAAATGTGTATATAGATATATATATATATATAAATATAAATAAATATTATCCAGTATCAGAATATAGCGCAAAATATAGAGAAGAAGCATATTTTTGAATTAAATAAAGGATGTTCCATGGGCGTTTACGAAGAAAAGCCGGGCCGAGAGATTTTGTACATTGAATTTTGGACTGATGGTCCGGCATTTTTTTGTGTCGAAGCAGCATATGTATAGTGTATTTGTTTATACTCAATAATGCTTACAAAGTCAACAAAAAGTAAGAAATACAAAATGACCTATCCCGACTTATCAATAATAGATTTTAAAAGAAGTAGACTAATAAGTCTGTAATGGGAAAAGTCGATTTATCCTGTTCGACAAATTGTAACAAACTATTAAATAAAAAACAAAACAAATTAACCATGTTCCACTAAACTGATTACTGAATAACGATAAAAAAAATAAAAAAATAGAAAAAAAAAAGAAAAGTCTCGCGTACGTTTATAGCAAAACATTTAGCTAATCGACCGTCCGTGATTTTTAAACGTTTTTCACCGACGGTTTTTGTTTACGTGGAACACTTTTTGTGAATGAACTAACGTATTTATTGATTCTTACAATAGTAAATTCATTCAATTGACTAATAAAAAAAAAGCTTTTTCGTTCTTTTAGCGGCACTTTTGCTTATCCTGCAAAAAATTAAGTTGATAAAAAGTGATGCAAAATTGATGAAAATATTAACTTTTAATCGATGTTCTTTCATCTTTGCAAGCTGATATTTAATCACTTTTTAATCCTCTTAAAGAAATACAAAATATCATGAAATGGTATGCCTTTCAGCAGATTAACTGTGGTTAACCGTACATTTTGAATAGAATTTTAATCTTCTCAAAAAAAATGCTACTTTTATCATATTACAATGAATCGCTAAGAAAGTTTTAAAATGATTGAAATTGTCAAAGTAAAAGTTAAAGAAGTTGATTAAATTTGATGAAGAAAGAAAAATTGAATTTCAATCTCCTTTCATTGCTGACTTTTTGCAGGATCTAAATATAAATTTTATCGATCGGCTTTTCAAATTCAACGAAACGTGTTTCACGTGTTCATTCGGTCTCAATCATTCTTTCATGATAAATAATATATATGTTGGTAAGATTTGTTAGCTTGTAGAGAAATACGAATTGAGGTATTTTGTACGAATAAATTAAGATATAATAAATGAAACATTTTTTATCACACGCGCATAATACAATCTCAATTTCTCTGGAAAACGTAATTACTTATGGCACTTATATTTATAAATTTATAACAAACAGAGTCACTTTTCCATTTTTAGGGGTTGTTTCATTACGGAAAGATGTGAATAGTGAATAGATTTTGTTTCAAGACCTTTGTTTTTCTCTTCTATCATCTAAGATAAAAAAAAACTTGCCGGATTATGATGATCTTCTTGTGAAGTACTTTTATAGTATTTAATTGTCCTGTTTTGTTCTCTTTATTGATTGTTAGAGGCCTAACTTTTGGACTCGAATAGGTAATGAGATTTTGGTTCTTCATTATTGTTAAGGTTGTCATATCCCGATCGGGTTAAGACAAACTAACTGAATTATCGCATTGCTTTTAAGATATAAAATAAATGGAAAATATATCTTCATGGAATATTTAATCATCGTTTAGTTAATATCATAACGAAATGTTTATTATCCTGTACTGTGGTATGATTTCAATCAACTATTTCTTTCAAAATGTAAATTTACAACACAATAATTGTAAGTAATTACAATGAATGTATGGCAAACAATGTTTTTTATATAACAAATGCAATCATTTTCTAATATTAGTTTGTGATATTTCAAAGTAAACTACAAATGTTGTGTCAAACTTATGGTTATTAAAAACCATGCTGTAATATATATGATATAATAACGCAATTATTACAAATAACAAACAAGAACTTCAATATTTCAATATTGTTAAGGGAAAAATGATTTCAAAAGAACAAAGTTTCATGTCCATAGACAATAATAATTATCACAACTTTTCAATAGATTCTGTTCATTTTTATGTTTCTTTCAAATTTATCTTCTACAAATCAAAACATAAAATTGTACTGAAATAAGAACTTAATTTGACATCATTTTTCTTGCAAATATTAACCATTGATTGTATTACATAAACCGTCGACCCAAAAGCACTTTTAGTAAAATGAAAATATAAAAAAAGAAGAATGATAAAAGAAGACAACGTTTATTGTCGTGCACTAAATTATTTTAGAGATCGATCAGAGTACAAAATGTAGAATTAGTTTGATCACAAAAATGATTTACTCACGCACGACGTAATCGTGTTTTTATTTTAGCAACTTAGACAAAAATTGAACAAAAAAGAAATTAAAAATCAACTACTTTTAAATGTCAAATGTAATAATTTTCAATGTAAAATTGTATGTCGTAACGGCCTGACTGACAGTAACAATGTAACAAAAATTGTAGTAGTGGAATTTTCACGCATTAACATATTTGGAACGATTCGAAACTGTGAAGAGTTTTTATATAGGTAGTGACTATTCGGGCTATTTCTTAATGCGTAAATGCAGTATAAATATAAATAATTATATTCACATTGCATTTACATATTGTCCGAATAGTCACTGCCTTTTATAATAATATAATATTAATAATAATAATAATAACATTAATATTCAATAAATAAAAAAGAATGATCATGTAAGTATGCATCTGATCATTCTTCCATCACTCAACTTTGTCCCCAAAACATTATCTCGCAAATTATTTAGGAATGTACGAATGTATTTGTGAAAGTATATATAAATGATATTTTTTCTACTTTTCATACTTTCGAACATTTCAAACACTTTGTCTCGTTACGAATTGTACTAGCGAATTGTGTCGTCGACAAGTTAATGCTTCAAACAAATAAATTGTTATTAACTCAAAAGAAAAAAAGAACACTGCATCATATCGTTATTTAGATATGATTATACCGATAAACTATAACTTTAAAGTTACCATAACTCGCTGTGGTGTATTAGAAAGGTGTACTGAAAAAAAACTAATAACCGAATTCTAGATTGTGCTATTATATATGAGCTTTACATTTGTTTCATTGTAAATAAATTTATATGTAATATAATCAATTTTTGCGTTGTATGTCTAATGGAAACTATTAATGAAGAACATTCTTGATTCAAACTATTAATCAGATTAGAAATGAGAAACTACATTTCAATCAGATGTATGAGTATTAATTTCAACTCGGATATATTATACATTTTTTATCAAAATCCTCAACTCTTTTTTGCTTTATAATAAAATGTAAAATTTCTTTTAAACTGAATTAATTTCATCTGAAATATCAGAGATAATCTTGAATTATTTTAATCTGCAATTTTACCATTTCCCTGACTTATTCATTTTTATACAAAATAAAAATAAATAGCAACAAATGTTTGTAAGTGTTAAGGATTTTGAAATCCCGTGTCCAATAGCCAGATTTAATATAATAATAAAAAGCACATTGTTCATAAGAATTTTGTATGTCGACGACATGACATAAATAAATATCTGTAAAATAGTCGAAAATATTGTCAGGCCATCTTCTGCCTTGCCACACAATTGTCGTCAATGATGACTAGATGAGTTTAAGCAACAAGTTCTTCAATTAATTTCAACAATTTCGTATGGGAATAAAATTTATTTAATATTTATATTTTATTATAATTATTGATGGGCTGATTATATTTAGCATATAATGTTAAAATAATTAGAATGAACAAAATAAACAAAATGAAAAACACAGAAAAAGACAAGCTACGCAAAAATAAAAAAAAAACAGCAAGTGTGTGTATGACCGCAACGCGCGAGACTTTTGAAATGCGAATATTTTCGCAAATGGTTTTGTGTATATTATTGTAGTATATAATCAAACACTAAAGACTAATAATTAAGGTGATTCAATAAATAAAAAAAGCTTCGGGATGTGTGATATTTTCGAAGTGTTGAGGTGACAAAATAAATTCACGAACATTATAGATTAATATAATGTATGTATGAAAATAATGTCGACAAAATGATGATGAAAACTAAAATTTTTCTTTTCTTTTTGACAATGGAATAACTATTCTATGTCAAATGATTAATAAACTTGAGTGCCGCTAAGTTCCTCGACACTCTAATACGATAAATCTTGTGTCATTCTTTTTCCTATTAACATTCATTATATTTTGTTAAAGAAAATCTATTATTTTTCTTGTATTCTTTTCTAAATTATTTAAATTTAATTTTTTTTAATGTTTAAATTTAATAAAATTTATTGTATAATTATCGCCAGGATTGTTGGACTTTAATAAATTTATCGGTCTTTAACGTTTCGACAATTTTATTTGTCTTCATCAGAACTAAAATAATTAATTACATAAATTAATAAATAAAGTTAAATATTAGTTTGATAAAATATTATAAAATATATATGAGTAATGTTAACAATTTCTATTTATTAAAGTCCAACAATCCTGGCGATAATTATACAATATTAACATAAAATAAATTTGGACAAGATTTAAAAATCAAGTTAAATTAATAAAATTTAATTATTAAAATTTTTTGATGTTAAAATCCATGAATAGTTTTATCACAACTGAACGAAATATACATGTAAAGGTGAGTTAATTTTTTAATCCTATTTACTAGAAAATTTAGAATATAAGAAAACTTAGTGTAAAATCATAAAGATTATTTAATGTAATGTTAATAAATAATAAAAAAAAATTAATATTGTTATTCGAATTTAGATTTAGTTATATATTAATTATGAATTAGACGTTGAAATAATTAATATTTAATAAATAAACAAAGTAATATGTAAACAATTGCAAATAATACAATATTTTTATTTTTATATAAAAACAATAATAATTAAACAAATAAAAAGCAAATTTGAAAAAGTGAGTATAAAACTCCATCTAGTATAATTTTAAACGACTGAACGGACTTGTACATTGCAAGTTGCATTGCCGTATTTTTATAACTACAGTGGATAACCTATGCAAGTGTGTGTTTTGTGACACGGCGCTAACATCGACTGTTTAATCGGTCATCATTGTTACGTATCTATAATCACTAGGCCTATATATCTAAACCGTATATAAAACGGTCATTAATTGTTTCCATCTTTTTCATATGTATTAATTACAAAAATGCAATTAAGTGCATTTAATTAAGTTGTAATATTTTATACTAAACAAATCGTTGACATTGCCTCTCCCTAAAGTTTATTTGGCGATTCGAGAAATATATCTATTACTGGTAAGCAAAAATTGCAAATAACATTTTCTATATGTTGTATTTATTAACAAATTCTAAAACAGTATTTACTCAAATAACACTTTTCTTTTGTTCTTAAAATAGTAGAAACTTGAATAATATTATTGATTTTAATAGAAAATATTCAATCATTGAATTAAATACTATTCGATCAATTACTTATATCATTCTCGGTATCATCAATTTCAGTTGACAATCAATTTTGTTTCAGCGGTTTGGGGATTTATTTATTTTTGTATACACTTTTTTTAATAGACGGAATAAAATAACAAAGAATATTTGAGTCATTTTGAATTTGCAAATATGTCTGAGTTTGCTTGCTTAAACCAATAAATTGTTGAAGTCAGGTTAAGGAATTATTAAAATTGCATAATATAGTCATTTTAATTATAGGAAAGCAAACAAGGCGGTGTCAGTTGATATGGGAGACATTAAATACTTTCTTTATTAAGTGTAATAAGAATTGACTATGTGTGTATTCATATTAGATTATTTAGAATTGTTATTATGATCAATATACTCTTTTGAAACAAACTAAGTGTTTGTTATTTATAAATAAAAAACTATTTTAAAAAATGATAAGTATTCAATATTGGAAAAAGCAGATACATTGTCTTAAATTAAAATTTATTATTTCATTTCACAATAAAATCGGAAGTACATTAGGTCTTACAGGAATTACAATAATTAATTAAAAATATTATAAAACATGTCTTGAAAGTTATTTATACATTAGGAAACACACGATTAACTTTGTTATGTTCATAACTATCTTTTTCAACGATCTGAATTTGCAAAATGCTTCGCATTATGTTAAAACCCATAACAGCGGACAATGAAATTTCGTACAGCCACATTGGAATATTCGTACAGAAAAATACTTTAATAAAAATTGTAAAAAATAACGGACTAACAAGTAATATCGACAAAATCATATTCGTTTGGTAAATTTGAATAATCTTTTTCAAAAGTTCAGCTTGTTTCTTTAATTCATTACACATCTCATCATTATTTTCACACAAACTATTATCAGATTTGTTTTCACTAATTTGTTTAATTTCATTTGAGTTTTCATCGTCTTTTGATTTGTCTGAAAACCATTCATTTTTATTCGCACTTCGTTTCCCTTCTAATTCTTGTACATTTTTTGTTTTAATTTCACCATACATTTTCATTAAATCAATAACATTTCTACAATTGTTCGTTGATTTTAAATACATCAAAAATGATATACAAATTGGTATAAAATATACAATCAACAGCAAGACAAATAGATGAATTTTCAAAAACTCCAAGGGAATATTACAGTTAAGCTTCAAGCAGTCAGTTGAATACAAACTTCTTATTTGTGTATTTTGATTACGTTGATACTTGACACTGTGAATAAGTCTTATTATGTCAGCATAAATCTGATCATTTGACATTACTTCTAAACGATTGTCTTCAGACGTTGATGTTGTTGGTATTTCATTATCATCACTTTCGAAATTTTCAAATTCCTGAACAATCTCATCTTCCATTGGAAGAACATTTATTTCTTTGCTTACATTAAAATTTACATCAATATCTGACAAATCGACATTGTTATTATTAATATCATTTTCACTATCATTATTATTATAATCATTCATTTCGGAATTAACAATATCATAAACGTTTGAAACAACATCATTTAATATTGATGAATTATTATGTAATAATATACCATATTTATCACTTTCTTGTAAGTAATTATTTGTTAAAGACAACCACTGTGAATTATTATTATCATCAACATTGTGAATACAATAATCAAAAGGAAAATTTGCTGTTAAAAAACACTGATTTTCATGAAATTGCCGAGGATAATCCATAATTGAAAGTCGATAATTTGGCAATAGAAAGGCTACCAAGGATATAAACTGAATGAACCATTGAAGAAAAACGCTGAAATTAATCATTGTCTTATTCGATGTTTTTTTGACGATATTCTTCAAAAGCTTCATGTAAAATTTGCCTTCATCCTCTGGTTGATTGTCGTTTGATTTTTCCAAACTAACAAAAGTTGATGATGAATTGCTTAACTTTTTTGAATTTACATTAAAATAATATGAAAATCCAAGTAACGAGAGAAATGCATTTACAATGGGAACTGAAATGACGGCGTATGTCAGCACAAATTGTTTGATATCACAATTTTGGTCCTCCAATGTAATAGATGATAAATGTTTAGCATTCAATAGGTGACTAATATTCCATTGATTAGTTTGATTGGAAAATATATTAGAATTAGTTTGATTATCGTTGAAATTGATTCCTTGCAATTCATTGATGATCCAGAGAATCGCAGTAAAAATGCCACTTAAATTGTCGGAACCCGTAAGAACACAAAGAGGCGTTTTGCATGGTTTTTGAAATGTTCGTCGAAGCAAGTGAATCAATGAAATAAAACTGAAAATAAATAAAATGTAACCAAACACGCACAACGACAATGAATACATTGTTGAAACACTTTAATTCGGACACGGGTTTTCGTACAAATGACCAGAGCTTGCATTAGGTTCAGCTGATATATATGGAATTTGATGTTGAATGAAAAAGAAAGCAAAAATAGAAAGAAAAATATATTAAGTACATGAGGGTAATATCAGTTAATGATACCAATAATTACAGGTATAAAATAGGGGCGATTATATTACAAACGGCGTATTGCATAAAATCAATAATTAACAGTTTGTCTCAATTATTTGATAAAACAGTGTATATACTTTACATACATACATTCTACATTTAAACGAAGTTGATAAATGTTATTTAATTGAATCAAGTTAAGTTTAAAATAATATTTTTGTTTATTGCTTTCGCAGATAAAATGTCAGTAAGACGTCAAACGGATCCATATATGACCCAGCGAATTTGGGATTCAATTAAATGTAATTTAAACCAAAGAAGTTTACCTACAAATGAACGTGTTGTGCGACATTTGTCTCGCATACATTGTATAACTGAGCTCGAGGCTCAGACTGAGTTAGATAAGGCAGTGACCGATGGACTTATTTTACGTAAAAAGTCATCCGCTAAGGCCGGCGGTTTAGATCAGGAAATTTATTGCTTACCCACGGAATTATCCGAGAAGGATAATCACGATTGGTATTGTTGTAAGTGCCACAAAGCTGGATCTGTTGAGTGCTGCAAACAATGTTACAGGGTTTTTCATAATGATTGTCACCAACCAACCAATCCAGAACAAATATTATGTAACTTTTGTGAAGTAAGTTTTTATTTTACACCAAAAGTCTTTTACAACGACATTTGGTTGTTTTCTAAAATTAATGTTTGTTTTTGTGTATTTTTAGGAGATAAACAAAGAAGGACCGTATCATGATAAGAAAACGTTAAATCATATACTGAAGTTCGCTTGTGGTCATATGAAGGAAAAACTGCCGCAAGAAATAACAAATCGCACAATAGTTTTCGACAGTTCAGAAACAACTGTGCCAAAGAATGGATTCTCCGGACCGACATGGGTGAGCGAAGGCGAAGATGCCTGGCGTCCAGATATGTTGATCAAGAATCACATGGATTTGGCAATAATGGACTTAAAAACTAGTCAAAATGAATACAATAATCTTGCGGAATTTGAGGCTGATGCACATAATATTCTTCATAATATAGTTATCTATCATGGAGGTAAGAAACTAGGCTAATTAATTAATCAAATCTAAGTTTTAACATTAAGCAAAAATAAATTAAAAATAACTTGTTTAATGTTTTATTTTTTTTAGAACATAGTATCTTTGGAGATATGGCGCGTGTTATGTATCAAGACTGTCAATATGATCTTCAAGAAATACGACGATGTCCCGATTGTTATAGAATATCGAACGAAAAGTCAGAAAAAATGTGGTTTTGCATTCCGTGCGATCCGCCTCATCAATTAGTTTATGCGAAACAAAAGGGCTATCCGTATTGGCCAGCAAAAGTGATGAAAATTGAAGGCGATGTATATGATGTACGATTTTTCGGCGGTCATCATCTCAGAGCCAATATCGAAAAAATTTTCATCCGTCCTATTACCGTTAATATTTCGAGTTTGCAGGTGAATATAATAATTAAAAAAAATAAAATTACATGTATTTTTTATAATTCTAATCTTTGTCTTTTTGGTTTATTATAAAGATAAAGCGATCAACAACATGGAATAAAGCGTTCGAGGAATTGAAGTATCATCAAAATTGGTTGAAAAAGACTGGGAAGGAAAAGTTAGCATATGCGGCAATTGACGAGAAAGAGTGGCGGAATCCGAAGAAAATGAAGAAGGTGGATAAAAATTCAATGATTAACGACTCAACTAATAAACAACTTATTAAAGACTTAAGAGTTAAGGTCGAGCGATTGAGCACGCAAAATCATTCTGATGCACAGCAAGCAGCGGAAAAGGCCGAAGATAAAGGCCAGTCAACGTCGTCGTTAGAGAGCCGTGGACAGAGTGAGGAACGACAGGTTCCAGAGTTGCCCATTGCCGAAGATGAGCCAGCCACGGAAATTTCAAGCACTTGTCCGCAAAAGTTGAAGAAAGAGGGTTCACAGGAAGATATGGTCACCTCGAGCTCACAAGAACCACGGGTTAAATGTGTTCTTATACAAACTGATCCTATTCAAGTCGACGTCTCGCCGACTAAAGTAATTTTTTATTATTATTATATTTTGCATAATTTACATAAGTAAAACAAATTGAGATTTTATAAAAATTGTAATTGCTATATATTGTATTATGTATTTATATATATTGGAATCAGCTACTGAAAATTTATATGTCTTAGATGTTTAAATATTAACCATTTTTTATTTATCAGGTTAAATCATGTGGTATGTATAAAAAAATCACCATTTATTGATTGATCTTTTAGTTTTCAAAACAGAAGAACTATATTACTATAAGAATTATAATCTGAATTATTAAAAACGATAAATTTAAGAGGCCTTCGAAACTCGTTTTAAAATGTATATTTTCAGAATAAACGAGAACGACGGACATCAGAACAGCCCCTAGCTGCAGCTTTGGAGAAACTACGTCGAGAATTGGAGCTTGATAAATGTAAAGAATTGGAACGATTACAAGCGGAACATGCAAGTCAGTTGCGAGAACTTACCGAGAAACACCAACAAGTCATATCTGAAATCAAGAAAAAACAATGGGTATGCTTCTTTATATGGGTTTTATATATTATTTATTTATTATTATATATAAAATGTATTTATATTCTTTCTTACTATAAATTATAGTGTTATAATTGTGAAACTGAGGCAATATATCATTGCTGCTGGAACACCGCATATTGCAGTACTGAGTGTCAACAAGTTCACTGGCAACGTGAACACAAACGAACATGTCGTCGCAAACGATAATATATTTCTTGAGTAAATTAACGTACCTTATCACGAACGATGTACCAGACAAGTAGCGTACTTCTATTTGCCGGTGATTAAACCTTGATGTTACAGCACATATTAATATATTCTTGTCACAACTGGAACCCAACAAAACAGCTTGTCTAGTTAGATTTGAAACAGAACAAAATCATAAACTAAACCAATTTGATATCTTTTAGCCAAATTACTCCTGAGCAATATCCAAATAAGTTATATTTCTATTATAGTTTTTTACTATAAATCCCGTTAAATTTCTACGTATATTAGAATTGAAGGAATGATGAGAAAACATACTAAATCATTTATTTGTAATAATAATGCATGGAATTTACAGTTGGATCGAACTGTAAAAAAGTGCATTAAAAAAAGATAGAAAAATGCAAAGTTGAAAAGATTTAATTGTTCATGTTGAATGAAACTGTTAGTGTATGAAAAGAATTTAAAACTTTATTTCATAATTTTGTTAACTAATTTGAATATGTTCATGTTGATTTTTTAAAGTTTGTTTAGAAAAAATAAGCAAAATAAGAAATGAAAAAATAAAAGACAGAAAAATAATATTATAAAATTTTACCAAAGTTGTACTTTAAATATAATTTAAATAACAAGGTTCCATATTATTGCTACAAAGCAATAATTTTCAGTTAAGTTTTTCCCGTCCATGATGTTATCGATCATGATTTAGATTATTTTTTTATTAAATATTATAATAGAATAATGTATGTTAATACTTCAGTTCTTGTTTTTTTTTCTCATGGTCACAAATTTAATGTTGACTTATATCAGTGTGTATACAAATCATTATTATAAGATTTATAATATTCTACATTTGAACCATAAACTTGTTATTAAGTGTTACAACAAAAATTCGTGTATATTTTTATTCAAAATAAATTAACAATTTGAAATTTAAACTTATTGTATTATGATTTATTTTTATTCAATTCCAGACAATTAAAAAACATTGGGTAACAATAATTTTTGTCAATATTTCGATATTATATTACTTTTGTTATAATTATATAATAAAGAAAAAACTTATACGAAGTAATGGGGCTTTTTTACAATAATGCCATATTCAGCAACCGCTGGTGTCAGATCTTCAATTGATAATGTGTATTTTCGTTCTTTTCCTTTAGTTTTTGTAGTCTGATTTGTTCCTCGATTTTTGCAATGTTGTAAAGCATCATTCGCTATTTCAGAAATGAATTTTTGTGCTGCCAATGCTACCAATCTAACACTGAAACAAAAGAAATAACATAAATATATGCGTCTAAGAATAAAGCAACAAAGATTTTATTGTTTGAAATAAATATTAAACATACATTCGTGGGTCGGTTGTATTAAATCCGGCTGTGTGTAAATAATATTCACTGACTGCATCTGGAACCTAAAACCAATGATTAAATAAGCGATACTTATTAAATTTATTGTTGTATTTAATGAATAATATTTGAATTATTTGGAATGTATTCAACTTACGGTTGGAATATAATCTTCGAGCTGCATCAAAAAATCCGATAATGACTCTCCTGCAGTTTTAACTTCTTCATTATGTAAGTAATTTGGCGGTGTTTCTCTACCCGAATCGTTCTCAGCCATGTTTTATCTGCTGAAAAAAGGAAAAGTTTAATATTATTAAGACAAGTTTAAAACTACTGTTATCACTATTTCTAATAGTAAAATATTATTGATTTTGAACAAAAGGATTAATTTATATAGTTTTATATGAGAATGTTCGAGACCCTCAGATGATGAAATAAACAAGACTTTTGAACAATTATAACTATTGAATAATTTAAAAACAGTATCTACTTTTAACAATGAATTGTATAATAATCTATTAAAAATTGAATACAACAAATGCAATACATTATAAATATTATTCTTTATCTTACAGTTTGTTTATAACCTAAAATGTTGTCAACTGAACTAAATTATAAAGTCAAGTGCTTATAATTATAATACAGAGACAAAGTTATATCACTGATGTAAGAAAAGTAAAAGTAATTCTAATCTTCAATTAAAAATCCTTGAAAAGATCGTATTAAAACGATTATTTATATCTTAAGTTACATACAATATGCCCTTAGTATACTGAAATACTTTTCTCAGATAAATTTCATATATAAGATAATTTAATGATTAAATGTCGTACGTACCAACTATACTTTTACACAATCTATGATACAAATATTTAGTTTCTGCAAACTTTTATTGTAATTATTTCTTGCGACAGTTTCAACAACAATCGAGTCGCCTCAAAACGGTCAAAACTGATCAAAACAACTGAGAGGAGAAAATACGTCAAATTACGACTTGATCATTCGTCGTGTGAATATAGCCACTTATTGTTGGTTATGCGCTTACGCGTCAATAGTTTGACGTGAATTGGCGATCTTCTATTTATAAATATATATATAAATCTATAAATCTGCGACATTTATAAATTAATTCTTTTAATTAAACAAAAATAATCTTTTGTTATATACATATAATTATCTAATATTTTAAAACTGCTAAATATCTAAATAACTTATATCTAATTAAAATAATGTTATTTTTGCTTTTAACATTGATGGCAATTGCAAATAAAAAACATTCAAAAATAATATTAACTTATTTTATCATGATTTTTATTTGATTTATTTTTAACTGAACATTTCATGTGATAAATGATAAAACAATGTTTAACAGGAGAGAGAGAAAGGTGTACAGATAGCGCTGTTATAACTAAAAGACGAAAAATTGAAGTTCTCTTCTATTTTTGTCGTGTGGACTGTGGACAACCGTGAACAGACACACGACACACTGTCGATTCATTCCACACGCCGGTTTGGTCCCCCGTTCAATTCATCTCTTATTTGGAATTGTTTTAAATTAAACGTTGAAAATTGGTTCATTCAAATTTTCCGTCTTGACAATTAATGCAGTAGAAAAGACATAATGACAGGCTGATTTGATAATTCATCAACTCTGATATTTAACGAAACAAATCATGGGAAGTGTATCCGCAAAGGTATGAAATTGTGTCACATTTTAGTTGTATAACCTAATGATTAGTTATGTTAACGTAATGTCTAATAATATATTTCTTGTTAGTTATAATAAGTTTTATATATATACATGTCGACTTTATATGTAAGATAAATTTTTATGGGAGTTTCGCATGTTAATTAAAAAATAAACAGATAAATTAAATGTAGTTGATGATTGCAAATATTTGAGTTTATAATAATATAATTGACATTGATATAGTGAAATAAACAGTAAATCCATTGTACTTTATTTTATTTTACACAATTAGATTATTTACTTAAGTCATATATATTTATTTTAGGAATCAAATTTATCTAACGAATCTATGCAACAAAACGATTTAAAGTCAAAAGTGCCAAAAACACATCATAAGGTATGTATTAGCAGATGTTTATTATATATAATAAAAATATATAATATAATATTAAATATATATTAAATGATATAATATAAAAAATAAATTAATGTTTTTATTTTGCAGGACCATGTTGAATCATGGGCTGTCAGAAAAGGGCCGCTGGATTTGAATTTAAAAAATATCAAAGTACTTACGAATTTACATAAATTATCAGTTTAATATAGATTAAAGTATTCTGAATGTGTATTAATTAATAGGTTTATTTCAAGTAATAAATATACTGTTTCATTTTTTTAGACAAAAGTTGATAAAATTCATGTAGATGGCCTCGGACGAACGAAAGACGACATTGTTAAAGCACAAGTTAAAGAACTCTTTCAGTCGAATAATTTTGCCGACTTAATTCAAAATGCATATCGAGTGAAGGAAAAGTTAGAAACGTTAGGTTGTTTCAAGAATATAAATATATTTTTAGATACAAGTAAAGGACCAGATGCTACTCCGGATGGTGTTGAGGTAAATTGATTGATTTACTTTAACATATAAATTAAATGTTGAGTTTCAATATTATTTCAGTTCATTATTTATAGGTAACTTACTCTGTACGAGAACTAAATAGAATAGCAGGTGGAATTAATACAGCTATAGGCAACAATGAAGGTTCGGTTATGGTTAAAGGAAGATTGCCAAATATATTTGGTCGAGGTGAACAAATTCAAGCAGATTACGTTTATGGATCTAACAAATCCGCTGGTCTCAATTTTTCACTACTCAAGCCATTTTTCACTGGCAAAACTCAAAAATTGTAATTTAACAGCATTACTCATTGCTTGCTTAATGATTGTACGTTTCATTACAAAAGTTCTAATACAATTTTATCATTTTAGATTAACAACCAGTTTGTTTAGTGCATCAAATGATTATCTTTGGTCAGGCTATACTGAAAAAGATAAAGGACTTTTAATAGACTTAGAGTTTAATCCGTATGTTCGAGGTGTTTGGAAACACAACTTCCAATATGAAGCAGCAATCAGAGATATAATTGCGTGTAAACAAGCATCATTTCACGTACGAGAACATTCTGGTCCAACGTTAAAGTCGGCAATACGTTACATATGCTCGATTGACAGACGAGATGAACATATATTTCCCACAAGAGGCTTCCTGGCAAAATTAATATATGAGGTAGCGGGTCTTGGCGGCAATATTGGATTCATTAAAAACGAAATTATTTTGCAAGGAAATTGGTCACCTCTCGATTTTTGTGTAAGCCACTTTCTCATTTTTAATTGTTATACTTAAATAATAAATATAACTTCAATTTATTTTGATTTATATGATTGTTGTAGACATTACAATTAGGACTTCAAGTTGGTGCACTAAAAGGTTTCAGTAATGAAATGAAAGTCAGTATTGCCGACCACTTCTTCTTGGGTGGTCCACTAAATCTGCGAGGATTTGAGATGCGTGGCTGCGGACCACAGCTGGATGGTAATGCAGTTGGAGCAAGCAATTATTGGGCTTTCGCGCTTCACATGTATACGCCACTGCCATTTAAACCAAGTATTTTCGGCGACATATTTAGGTTGCACGGTTTTGTTAACGGTGGAACGCTTTTTGACTTTAATTATGGTAAATGAATATATAATATTTTTAACGTAAACTATGTATCAATTATTTCCAATTTTCAATGTTATTTATTTGAATAACTGTAATATCTTAAAGTTGTTATTTATATGCAACAAAAGTTTCTGATAAAATGTAAATTATACTAAATTTGTTTATCCTTTTACAGATGATATTTCAGCAGAACAATGGCGAAAAACACTACAAACTATTCGATGTTCAACGGGATGTGGCATAGCGTTAAAAATAGGAAACGTTGCACGCGTGGAACTCAACTTCATATTCCCACTTGCATTCCTGAGAAACGATGTTTTGAAAGAATTCCAATTTGGAATTGGAATGTATTACTTGTAAGCCACTTGTTAGATTTTGTACAAAATAAAGCCAGTGATAAAGAAGCAAAACCAATTGCAGAAGATTTGTTTACTACGATATGTTGAATTACGAACAAACTTAAAAACTTAAATTTAAATGGCTAACTCCGGATAGGCAAATGATTAACTTGGTCATAAATGGTTGATAGAGTTTCATTAAATTAATACTTTAGATTTTTGTTTCTTATTTTTGTAACTTAAATCTTTGTACTTAAATGAATATTTGTCTTGAAATTATTTTTAATTATTCAGAATTATTTTTGAACATGAAAAATGTCTGTAGTAAATTTTTATAGTCTTGAATGTATAAAATTGTAATTAATTTAGATTGTTAAGTAAATCTAAAAAATTGTAAATTTCCATTATTTACATTTAATAAATTAAATAAGACAATATTTTTAAAGTATATAATTTATATTTATAATATAAAAAATAAAACTAAATTACTGAATTTAAACTTGTTAAAATACTCGCAGACCCAAATTCGGAAATTGCAGAATATTTTTTCTTGTTATGATAAGATATTATTATTAGTTTTGTTAATTTATAATACATATATCATGTTTTATAATAAAATAAAAATATAATATATATTATTATATAGCACAACTGAGCAATGCGAAACAAGTTTCATGATTTTTAAGAAATCATTAAATATTTGTATTGCATATAAGCACTTACAATTTGTAACGCTTATATAATAATTATTATTTTTATATTCAAAGTTATATAAAATTCCTGTTCAATATATTTTGTATCCATCCATAAAATAAGAAAAATCTTTTTACTTTCCTTTTTCTATTAAAATTTAAGTATTTTTTCAATGAAAATTTGAAAAATATCAATATATTACAACTTTATTTAAAATGTATGCACCGAGATAAGATGTTGTAAATTAGATATTTGAAATACACTGATTAGTGTGTCATAATTCGTCATACATTTTTCATCAATTAATCATTTTGGAAAATTGCGTCGGAAAATCTATTATAAAATTAAAGACGAAAATATAAAATTAGTGTTCAAAATAATGTGTTATTTAAAAACAAACTTAAGACAAAAAAAATATTTTTCTTTTTCCTTTTATATCAAAAAACATTAAATAAAGAAAAAAATAATAACAATTATTAAATCGTACATTGATATTTATATCATATAATTTTGTTTTCATTACATAATGTTATAATTCACCTATTCAAAGTTCAAGTGAAAAAATGCAATTAAATTTCACCTATTATTTATCAAAAATGCAACAATTACCTAACAAATTGAAATCATGTTAATTAATAGTGCAAATTCTGATGCAATAACACTTTCTAACGCATCATATTTTTTCCAACTAATAATCATCAAATATCAAACACAATGCAACAATTAAATTTCAACAATAAATGCAAATAAACATTCTTCTTCGAAACTCAAAACTAACATAACATTTATTCTCAAATTTTTCAAAAACTTGAATGATATTAATTTTTCCATTTTCCTTCAATACTTGGCTGAATGGAAAATTTCCTCCCACTTTGTACAAAACGCCACCTAACAGACAAATGAAAACTATTTACCTGTTCGACGTTTCCTGATTGGCCTAGAAGTGGCGCTTGGCGTCACGTGACCCGACTGCTATTGGTGGCTTGTTTGTTGTTGTTTATCAAACCTTGGCCGTCCCACGTTTCTCGGTCGTGTGGCTTCTGCTTGCTCAATTTCCATTCTCGTTCATTCGTAAAAGTGAACTTGTGAAAGATGGCAGCTTAAATGTTTTGACCGAAGATGCTTCGCAGTAAATTCACGTTAACCCCAACAAATTCAATTGAACTTGTACAAAGTTGTTGTCATTATTGTATTATTAATTGTTGTTGTCACAGTTTTAAGCGAAGATGCAAAGCGAAATACAAAGTGGTCCCATATTATTGGGATATTATGATCCGTTGAGTGCGCCACATTTATGCAATGGCAGACAACGACAATACAGTGCGACAACAATCACGTCCGAGGCTGACTCGCAAATTGCGAGTCAGTTAAATGCTCTAAGATCGAGATCCATTTCCGAAAGTTCTGAGGACTTTATTGTCTTTGCTAATGGCGAAGACTGTGCTGACGGCGAGGAAGAGAGCAACGACGAGGATTACAACGATTATGACGATGACGAGGAATCCTCCGAGGCCGACAGCGAAGAAGAGTCAGACGACGATGATGAAGACTTTGAACGGTCGATGAAAAGCTTGGTCGCTGACAAACACGATCAAACGAAAAATGAAGTCCGCAGTAAGATTGCGAGAAATCGATCCGACGGTGAAGAAGATGACAGTCGAAAGAAGGTGCGTTTCATTGTGAGAATGTAGATATATCGCACACACCGCATTCGCGCCAAATTTTATGCAATGTTTATTTTCATTTTACATTTTATATTTATTCTTTTTGTATTTTTGCTATCGACGTTGATTTTAGAGCTTTCGAGTTTTAAATGTATAGTTACAATATTTTATATTTATTTTTAAATTTTGTATAATTGTTTTTTAATTGAATGAATTCAAATTAAATTAGTTATTTTTTATATATAATTTAATAACATACAGAATGTTTAATATATTTTTGTATTTAATTACAAAACAGTTATAATTTGTACAATAAAATAAAAACAATAAATATGAAGTGAAAAATGAAATAAAAGGTGAAAGATGATTTCTAATTGTGTAAAAACAAATGCTGACAAAGGAATAAAATAAATGATAATAATGTCTAGGTATATTTTATTGCAACGAAAAGAAAATATGATGAACATTTTAAAATGTGAACAGGTAGAAAACAACCTGTAATGTTGCAATTTACCTGCGTTGAAGTTGGAGGAATTATCTTGAACCTTTTTCAAAAGCTTAGCCGCATTGCTCGTAATATTACAGTTGGAAAAACCCTTAATAAATCAAACTGTAAATTTCTACTTTTGTAGAAATTTAAATGTGTCATATTAATACTTAATAATATGGAGTAATTATGAATTTTCAATAGCTTTATATTAAATGTGTATGTTAATAAATTATATGAATACATTATTTTCTATTTTGTTTCAATAAAATAGAAAAGAATTGTGATAATAATAATATTGAAATAAAAACAATAATTGCTGAATATTATAATTAGAAATTGTACAACTTAATTTAGGAAATAATTGGAAACCTCCATCGATCACATGTTTTGATTGCACCATAACCTTGATTTTATATAATGTTAGCTCCAATTCACTTACGAAAGAATTCGACATAAAAACGATATAAAGAATGTCTTTTTTGTTAATTTGTATTTCATTTAATAGTTTTTTGTTGATATTAGAAAAAGTATATAACGTATTTTATTACAAAATATTAATAATCATATCACAATAAATTATAATTATTAATATATTTAAAAAATAGAATTTAAAAAATAGAACAAATAGTATACAAAATAATACAATAAAATTTGTATTAAGTTATTAATATTCATTAATAAAGTGCCAGTTGGAATTAAAATATTCCAAGACAAAAGATTATAAATAATAGTGAATGATCATCCAGTATAAAGTATAACGAGATGATTCATCCATGATACTTCTCCGTAGCGAAAAATCACAGATAAAAATAGATCTTCGTATACTTAAAACAATTTTGTAAATGACTATGTAAAATATTTGAAAATCTTTGTTTTCTAAAGTTAATTCGGATGCAATTCTTTTTAAATGCAAATTTCAATTCTTGTATTATACTTTCAAGTAACAAAAATACATGTATATATGATATTTGTTCAAAGTATAATAAATATTTATTGTCTTGTCGTGTAATATTTCAGGTCAAATTCAACTTAAAGCCTATAGTGCATCCGATGATTCAATGGGACTTTGCTTATCGGTCGGCAAGAAAGGGTCCTTGGGAAATGTACGCCCGAGACAGAACTAGATTTCAAAGCCGTATTCAAAATACCGAAAGAACAATTGGGCCCATTCTAGATTCTCAACACCGATCTCATATTTGGCAACAGCGGTTTCAATGTAAAGTCGACATACCTGAAGATACTGAGCCAAATCATTAACTGTGAAATTCATGTTAATATGCGTATACATTTGTAAAAAATGCGGCTCAAATTGGGCGTCGGATAAATGTGCAAACAATTTAACAGTCTAAAGCCATTTTTTACAAATGTAAAAGATTGATTAAAAATGTGCAAGGGAAGAAAATATTTAATTGCAATGAAAATGATACTAGCTATTTCTGTAGGACTTGTTTTTGAGTTAAATGCTTCTTTTTAAATTGTTTAAAAGTTAATTTGTTTGCTAAACAATATTTTAAAACACACTAATGTAGGTACAATAATTCAACTTAATGAGTTATAATGGCTTCAATCAATAAAGCAATTATTTATATCAATTTCTATTTTTTAATTGATTTTATAATTTTATAAAATGCAATTTATTCTTGTTAAAAGGTATTTTTGTATACACAAAGTATATATGAAAAAATATATATTTATTTGTATACTATTGCATTCATAATTTGATGCAGTTTTATATTTAGTTTTAATTCAAAAATGAGACCAAAGTTAGATTTAGTGATTGTCATTTACAATACTTCATTTGTAAGAAAGAATGAAAGAAAGATAGATATATTGAAATATGAGGTACAGAAAGAGGCAAGACAATTTTTGTCATCAAACTGGAAAAATTACCTTGAGTTATTATTGAGATTTTAATGTGTTGATATAATATGTAAATACAAACTGAAAACTATCAGTGTTATCAATGAAAGGAATGTGTTCATTATTTTCAATATGTTAATGATACTGTTATAACTAATCTACGTTAAATTTAATCTTGCTTCTTTTATCTCATTGTCGTGTATTTCCCCAAATTGGGCTTATAGATTTAAGATTTGTATAATATTGTACAGAAAGAAATAAAGAATGATTAATGTTAAATTAAATCAAAGCAAAGTAAAATTTCTATCTTCTAAAATTTTTATTTTTATTTGTTAATATTGTTTAAATGATAATTGAATTGTTAATATTTAATTATTTTACAGCTTTCATTTAATTTAACAGCAGACAGTAATTTATGTGCTGTAGAATATTGAACTCAAAGTAAATTTGATTAAAAAAATGTCTTATGTTTGATTATTTATTTTCCAAACATTCATCATATTGCTGTATTTTGATAACTTATTAATGTGTATTCTTCTTCATAATATGATACTAATTTGTTGAGATTATGACAATATTCATACTTTACGAAAAGATAGAATTCAAAATTGAACTTGTCGTACAAACTTTTCCAATCTATCAGTGCTTCTAAGTAATTTTAAAAGTTAATGATACTTATTTAAGAAGTTGAAAGTTATTCTCAGAAATGTATTTATTTTTTGTTAATCAATTAATTAAGAATGATAAATAGATTAATCAATTAACTTAAAAGATGAAAAGGAAGTGGAAAAATGCATTAAATTTATTAAATTTACTAGACACATTTATTAAAACTAATTTACTCAAACATGTATTGCTGTATAAGTATACAAAACAAAAAGACGACGATTATGTAAAGATATTTGAATGTTTAAACATAAATGATACAATACAATGATCAGAACGCACTCTGTAATCTCAAGTTCTCATTACACAAACGAAACGGATGAAATATATTCATATATTCACCGAAAGCATTTATTATTTTATTAACTTTTTGTGTCTTTCCCATTATAAGTCAGACTTCATCTAATCAGTACATTACAAATACTTTACAAAAGTAATAATACTCTGTAAAAATTATTCATCTCTTTCTCATAAGGAACGCCGCATTTGTTATAAATAATAAATTATAATATAACAAATGATTATTATACAAACAATCGTGTATAATGTAGCATTTACATTGCGGAATTATAGTAGTGTAATTCAATCCAAAGAGATAGAATGATAAAGATAAGATTTTGTAAATGTGACTTCGTTATTATAAAATTAGTACGGACGTTGCCTATCACGGTCTCGGTCTCCGCGTCTGAAAATAATTGAAATCACAAAATTAAACGAAATTGTTAATTAAATTGAATATAAATTCGTATTATCAGACATTTTTCTTACCCGCCGCCTCCTCTCATTGGTCCGCCACGACCACCTCGGCCTCCCCTATCTCCGCCACGAAAACCACCTCCTCGGCCTCCTCTGTCACCTCCGCGACCGCCGCGATCTCCTCGGAAACCACCGCCTCGACCGCCACCACCTCGGCTGCCTCCTCGGCTACCTCCGCTGCCGCCACCGCCTCCGGCGCCTTCTGGTTTCGAGCTTTTACATAAATTGCACTGGTCGCGCCAAGCAAAGTTTGTGTTGCCGCAGTCGGGATTCGGGCATCTATACAAAAATTGTAATTCATTAATAGCCTGTAAAATATACATCTGAATTTCCTATAATTAAGATTATTTACCTCCAGTCACCACCGCGACCTCCGCCCTCACGACGATCATCCCTAAAATCATCTCGATCACCGCCACTGCGACCACCAAATCCTCCTCGGCCACCACCTCCTCGGCTACCTCCGCGACCGCCACCGCCGCGGCCTCCACTGCCGTGCCAGTTGCTCTTGTGTTGTGCCATTTGCACCTTTATTTTACTTCCTTTAAAATCTTTGCCATCGAACCAACTAATTGCTGATCTGGCCGCGTCTTGATCATCGTACGTCACTGTTGCTTCACCTTTCGGTTTTCCGGTTGCTTTGTCTTTGTACATCCAAATTTTTGGTTTTCCTGTACGTTTGTCACTCTAAAATAGAAGCAATGTTTTTCATAAACAATAAGTTAGACAATAAAAAGATGAATGATATAAAAATTAATAAGTACTTTGATTAAGCCAATAGCTCCAAAGTGTTGCGAAATTTCATCTTCAGATGTCGTTGGATCCATTCCAGATATGAAGATAGTGTCTTCTTGTGTTACCAAGTTTCCACCACCACCTCCACCATCTCGGCCCATCATTCCGCCATTACCTCCATATCCTCCTGTAATGTTACATCAATTAATATTTTACAATCAATAATCACAAATTATCAAAAATTATAATTTACAACTACTTTAAAT
Source organism: Gryon sp. ZL-2020 (assembly GCA_022817425.1). NCBI lineage: Eukaryota > Metazoa > Arthropoda > Insecta > Hymenoptera > Scelionidae > Gryon > Gryon sp. ZL-2020. The sequence continues at coordinate 39,444 of JABFPJ010000052.1, read as the reverse complement.
CTACGTCAGTCTTGCTCAAGTTTAATTTCAAAAACTCATTTATATTTTTGTTTGTTAACCTCAATGTAATTCCTTTTAAACAATATTATTCTTTCAATACTCCGTTTTACAGTTCATTTATTATAACTGTATTTATACTTTATTACTTATTGTTATTATTTTACTTTGTTATTCTTCTGCTTTTACACTCACATCAAGAAATTTGAATTGTATCAAAACTATTTAACTTTTTTTCTATTAATTAAGTAACTTTTTTCTCTTTTTTTTATTTTCGTTTTATTTTACAATTTGTTACACACACACGCACACACATGTGTTGTATCAATTATTTTGCAATACATCATTAAGTTGTTGCATTTAATACCATAATGGTGAGATGTTTTGCAGATAATATACCTTTTACATTTTCATTTAGACGCATTTATTATAAACTATTTAGAATATATTACATGGTTACTTTGACTACAATTATACAACCTTTTCTTTTGTTCTATTAACCCTTGTCCATATATATAGATATGAATATGTATATTATTAATTTCATACTTTTTCATATTGTTTATAACTTCTTTCACGGGAATATATACACTTTTTACCAAACTTTTGATACCTTTTTTATTTATACGATAATATATGATTTACATCGTTGAATACATAAACTTTGTCTTCTGTCTTTGTAAGAACCTTTAGCCATTTTCTCATCTATATCGCATTTTTCTCGATCGTCAAAAAATTAAAAATAATATCTGCATAAATCATTTTATCTTTTTTGTTTAATATTAATTTATTTGTTAGGTCTATAATTATCCAATTTTGTTATGACAGTTTTCTATTAATGTTGCATTAAAAAAGAAATAAAAGCAAAATATTTTATAATTCAAATATCTCCATTAACAAATTTAATTTATCTTGTAAATGTTAAATATTTTTGTCTTTTCATAGTTCTTCGAAAATATTTTCTAATAAAATTAATATCCTTTAATAAAAAAATTAAATATAAATCGTATTATATATATAAACTCAAAAATAAAATAAAATTATAAATAAAAGTAAATACATAAGTAAAATCGGTATAAAATCATGACTTTTTCAGTTACCTTCGACTCATTATTATAAATAGTACCTTGACTTCAATCATCCATTTTCTTTTCGAAATTATACTTTTTGTTAATATATTTATATATTATATATTTGTATATAATAATTATCATTACATATAATGATATACTTTTGCGTTATTTTTGAGCTTAGTCGTATTAAACATGGACGTGACAATTCGTAGATACCAAGTAACAGATAGACAACCGTGGTTGCTATAGGCTTAACATACAAAAGGGCTGCCTAACATTTATATCCTATAGTTTCCCTATATAAACAATCTATGTTCCATTCTTCACATGCTTTTCCTCTCAAAGTATTTACTACTAAGTTTCACACTTTTTACATTTAAAATTATATGTACATAATTTATTATCTCTGTTATCTATATTCATTTGTTATATTTATAAAAAGAAAATAAAATTGATTAAAAAAGTTGAAACAATCGCTTTTTTTTTCTCATTTGATAATCGCTAATATTTATTATCCGTTTATATCATAATAATAATAAACAATATCTTATATTGTTTTATTTAATTTAAATACTACATTACTTTATTTATTAAAATAAAAAATTGAAAAAAATAGATTTAATGATATTTAAAAAATTAATTGTTTAAAGAAATATATGATGATCCCTATAAAAAACATGTTATTAAACAGTAATGTTGTATAGCAGCCCTTTCATATTACAGAAATAATTGAATAAATTTTAAATATTAGAGTGAATGCGTGAATAGCACCAGACTAGTACAGACAGTCTGGTGCATTTACCTTTGTTATAACCACCGCGACCACCGCCACTGCTAAAACAGAAGCAGATATACCAATGAGTTGACTCATGACCATAGATTGATGAGTGGCGAATTCAAATGCAGCTCGCCACTATTCTTCTTGATGTACCTATTGTCTTCAGTCATCACAATTATATTGTCCTTTATTACTAAGAAACGGTCCTTATCGTCACAGTACGTCTTATCGTCTCATTATATATTACATATTTAAAATGAAACAAAAAAATGTTAAAAAAATAAGCACATACAAGAGAGACAGAGAAAGAGATAGAGAGAAATAAAGAAAGAGAGAGAGAGAAAGAGACAGAGGTAGCACGTGAAAGTAGTTTAGTAATGAAGGGATTTTACGTTGATTGGCTAAAAGTCCATTTGTCTAGATATCGACAAAAAGCCGAACGAAACTCAGAATGTTGGGATTTGTATGGCGCAATACGCAAAACCTCAATATGGAAACTACATACCGTTTGAATACATTTATAAATTTTTATATTCATGTTTTGCTCTTATTTACGCTCTCAATGTCTTTTGTTCAATCCATTGATGGTATTGAAGATTTCAAAAGTGAGAGAGAACAAACAAAAAACCACAACTACTTACACTAATTGAAACTAATAAACTGTTTTTTAATGAGATGCACATTTGACCTGTCTGTTAAATTTGAATAAACTTTTACATTTTGATTATTCGTATTAACGTACGTATAGTCAAAGAAAAGTTTAAGTCTTCTTTTTTAAGCCATATTATTCTTGTTTAAGAATTTTGCTTGTATATGACAATTAAATGTTTCATGATGATATAATACAAAAAAAAAGATGTTAAATTAAAAACAAAAATGTATCTAAAGACTAGTAAAGATGGCTTAAACAGTTTGACTTATTTAAAAAGATATTTTAATTTATAGTTGAATGTTATAATATACAAAATATATATATTAATAACAACAGTAGTTTGAGCCAACTTGTAAACTTCGCAACAAATCTTCCATCTCGAGAGATTAACATTCAAGCTAAAATTAAATAATATAAAAAAATGTGTTTAAAAGTAGCGATAAGCACATCTCAAAGACGTGGATAAGGTTTTTAGTGTACCCTAGCATGTATCCTCCACATTCACACTGGATTGTGAAAAAATTTGGCTTACATACATGAGGGGAAAATCATTTTCGCTAATTAGCGAAATCAAAACAGATATAAACGTCGTGTAACTCATATATAATGATATAGACATCTGTATGCACTCATTAAGTATTTATGATAAACCCATAATTCATTTTACGTCATTTGTCATATACAACCTGTTTATACCTTTTTACCAGTAATATCTGTGTGTTAAACCTGTAGACACACTTCAAACATATTAATGCCCAAATGGGCATAAGTAATGCATATAAAATGTTTCATTACTATTTTCATTTGTTACCTGTACGTCATTTATGTGCTTTTTCATCTCTTTTCCAAATTGCTTCAAATGTTTATATTATTTAATATAAACTTGCTTTCTTTAAATTTATACTTCATTTATATATTCGTCTGTTCTTTAACGTAATAAATAAACTTGGATAACTTACTTGTAACCACCTCCAGATCTATCACCGTAACTGCCTCGGTCACCGCCGTACCGACTTCCACCACCTCCACCTTGGCCTACAAGTCATGATATTCACATTAATATTTTCATCTTTTGATCATTTATACACTGAGAGGCATTTGATATGAATTTTTACTACAAGTAATACCAGTCGTAGGACGTTAAAGAAAAGAACAATTTTACTAAATAAATATTGCTACTTTCAAATATAATTTGACTATGTTTTATAGTAAAATTTGTTTTTTCCTTGACGTCCCCAGAATTCTACTCTTCTGAAAGAACTATTGTTTTTAATTTTACCTCCATAACTGCCTACACTGCTTCTATTATATCCACCACCGCTGCTGCCACCGCCACTTCCGCCGCCATAACTGCCGCCATAACTACCATTGTTGCCACCAGTAGCTCCTGCGGCATCATAATTACTTTGGCCGTAGCTTCCCTGATTAGGAGATTGATAGCTTTGACTTGTGGCGTCGGCTCCATAGCTGCCGTACGATTGATATCCACCGGTTGCTGGCGGGGGTTGATTGTATTGGTTGTAGGCAGCGGGTGCACTCGCTGGTGGTGGATAAGACGTATCCTGTCCAGTTGCTGGTGGAGGCTGATTATAATGATTGTAAGCTGCCTGCGGATAGCTCGAGTATTCTAAAGAATAATCATCTAAACATTAGAGAGTAACTTATTTTGTTCACTTGTTTATGAACAATAATACACGGAAATCACTATAAAAATATATCATATTTGAAAATAAAAAAACACATTACATTAATAAAACAACAGAGAACAATGTAATACTCATTTGATGTTTAGTGTTTTCCGTGTATTTGTCCATCTAATGAATGGAAAAAGATGACGCGCAATATGAAATTAAAATTAATTTATTGATTGCTAGAAATAAATTAATTTATTAAAAATGAATTCAAAATTTGTTACTATGATTTAAAATAGATAGATTTTCTATTTAAGATAATCAAGAAATTCTAAATAAAAAATAAATATTTAGATTTCATAGAATAAAATCAAAATAATTATATAAAATGGAGTAGAAAAATATATTTGAATATTAATTATTCACAAAAAAGCTTAGAAAGTTAAAAATACACATTTATTTGTTTTTCAATAAAATGTATAAAAGTAACATTGTTTTTTTTTAAACAAATGCTTTCGATATAAACATGTATTTATATCGAAATCAATATTTCAATAAAATGCCGAAAAAATACATAACTAATACACAAATAAAAATGTATCATTAATACAGTAAATTTATGCATTTGCTCCACAATAAACAATTTTACATGAAATAACAATGTTTTTAAACAATTAATGGAAGAAGAATGTGAGTTATTTTGATTGAATTAACAAACTTGTTTAGTTGTGCGTTATTTTTGTCGGCATAGACGCCTCGTAATGGAGTAAACTCGTTGATATAATTTTTGAACTTGCAAGAATATAATAATTATTATTGAAAATAGAAATGAAAGTAGTGGTTTAATACTTACGACTGTCCGCCATCGTGACCACCTTTTTACCGGGCTTCTACGATGAATGAACCACAAAAGTGAATGTTTGTTTAATAAATCCGATGAGATGTCTTTACAAGAGCCACGTTCTACTTCAGTTTTACCTTTATAAAGGCTCCTTCTCGGAAATGGCGTCACATATATTTGCTTCACTGTCGGAGAGAAAACAAAGTACTACGCTAGTCAAGTAGACGAGTGTTGATATTTATATTATTCGTGTGTCTTTTTTCTTGTAACGCTCAAAAGAAGGACATACTTACTAATAGATGTATTTTTATTATAAATAAATTATTCAATAACAATAAAACCATAAACAATATTTTTTATTAAATAATATAAGGTAATAGTAACAATAATAGTTATTATTTAAATAGTAAAACTTTCACTTTTATTTTCATGAAAAAGAAAGGTAAACTTTATATATTTTATGTTACTAAAGGACCCACTTATCTGGCTTGAATTGTCTGTCCTTTATTAATACAAAATATTATTAGTTTCTGAACACGCCAGAAATTGTTTAGTGGGTATATTGTAAACTGTTTAAAGCTTAAGGTGATTCTGGAGATCTGCTACACCGAAGTTAGTGTTTTTTTTTATTTTTAAATTGTTTAATAATGAATTAAGAAATATAATGTTTATTGTTTCATTCTTTAGTTCTGGGAGACTTATATGACCGAAGAAAAAATAATTTTTAGAGTAAACTTTTGGCTTCGTAACTTCCTCCGAAATTATGGGAACATTTTTGTCTAGAAATGACCAAATTGATTGTTAACTAACTTCAAATAGAACTGAAATACAATACAATAATCTGCTTATTTCATGGTGGCAAATAATTTACTTATTTTTAGCAGTGGTTGCATTATTTTGTGATATAAATTACAAAAGCATGAATATACATACAAAAATTGGTATTGGATGGTAGGTATGTCAATTTCTTTATTTTATTTAGTTAATTATAATGTCTCATTTTTATAAAACTATAAATTGTGTAAAAAGTTGCATAACCTCATTTTATAAAGGTATATTATAAATATATATTTTTTAGAAATCAATTGATATAAGTAAGAATAATTAGTAAAAAATTGTGTAATTATATATAAATATAATTTGTTTACGTTTTATCATGATAAATCATTTTTCATATAAGGTTAAATGATGTCCATTGATTCTTATAAATTGTATTCATATAGTATAAATATTTGTATTCTATAAAACATTTAAAAAATATGTGAATGATTTAATAATATTTCTTTGAATGTTTAATATATTATTGAAGATATATATTATTGAAGAATATATTTGAATGTTTATTATATTTTGTTTTGTTTATAGTATTAAACTCAATATTTCTTTTAAAGTAATTTTTTAATACTTATGTTATGATCCTTTTTTAACTAGGTTGATTGCAACGGTTGTTGGTTTATACTCTTTTCAACTATCAAAAAGATCAGTCATCGCTCAAAGAGTGAAGGATATGAGATTGCGGGAAAAACAAAGAAAGCTGCAAGCAGATATTGAATAATTCAACATTCAAAAGTTTAATTGAAATTAGATTTCAACTTAAATCTATTCCACTGAAATTTATCAAGAATTATTAAATTTTAAAATAATCAATTTTCCTGTACACAATGGCGGGTCTTCAGCAATTGGACGAAGATAAGTTGAAAATGGTGCAAGAATTGGAGATGGAAATGATGCACGATTTATATACCAAAATGACGAGTTCTTGTCATCGAAAATGTATTCCTCCGAAATATCAGGAGCCGGATCTTGGCAAAGGAGAATCTGTTTGTCTAGATCGATGTGTTGCTAAATATCTGGAAATTCACGACAGAATTGGCAAAAAATTAACACAAATATCTATGCCAGAAGATATGGCGAAAGTGAAAAATGCAACTGAACAGGCGCAAACTTAACATGTTGTATAAATTTTAATAGGATAAATAATTGTTTAAATAAAAAGAAATGTTCTTTTATTAATTATTGTATTGTTTTAATTATTCCTTAAGAACAACTGATTTTACATATTATAAATAGAAAATGTTTGTTTGTATAAGTTATTATACTAATAAAATTTTGTTAATATAATAAAAAAGTAAATTTGTCTTTATTTATGTTTTTTTACATGAAAAATATAATTCCCTTATAATAGAGAATTTAAAAATTCAACCTTACCAATTTCGTAGTTCATATAATAATCTCGTAACTTATCTGCAGATAAGGATAACGTTTTTCACCTTTTATCAAGTTACATTATCAATTTACTTTGATTCATCCGACGAAACAGTCGCACCCATTTTCCACTCCTCAGTTTGTTAGTGATCTTGCATATAGAAAGTTTAAAGTTTTTACGAAGAATTTAAATAAAAATATTTTCAAAATGATGCATAAAAAAAGTTTTGTTTGTTATTTAACCATTGGATTATGTGAGTATTAAATCTTTATATTACACTTATAAATAATGAAAAATATATTTTGAAAAATTGCTTTTTATACAAAATTTGTATTTATGTTGAAGTAATTTTTTCAATTAAAGAATTGTTTCGTTACAATTCGTTCTCGGCTTGTAAACTGCGCTCGGGAAAATGAATTTCCGTTCATCTTCCATGGTGCAAACGATATTTTTCGTTATAAGGGAACAGAAAATGCAGTTTCTCGCAAACTCCCTAGGGAGAAAAACTGCGTTTTGTGTTCACCTGTGACGAAATAGTATATTATTCCCCAAGGAGTAAAACATTGTTTTGCTCCTCGCGGTGCAAACGATATTTTTCGTTACAAATGCAAGTACAAGTCAGACTTTGCTTCCTGGATTTGAGGGAGTAAATTGGAATTTTGTTCCTTAGGTAGCAAAGTCTGACTTTACGAGCATGTGTGACGAAAAACTCTTTTTGTAAAGTCGTTACAAAAGTTAAAGTTTTACTTAACTTCGTAAAGTTAAGTAAAACTTTAAGTTAAAGTTAACTTCGTAAAGTTAAAATTTTACTTAACTTATTCCTAAATTTCTTAATATAATAAATGATACTTTGTAAATATTTTATTTATCTTACTATTTTTATAATTACAGTAATTATGGGACTTTTAACTGAGGAAACCGAAGCAAGAAGAAAAGTTTTAATTGGAAGAAAAGTCATAACACGACATTATTATCGTAAGAATGATTTCAATTTTTTGCTAATGAAAAACAAAAAAAGATTATATTAAAAATTTAAGTAATTAATATTTTAAAAAATAAAAAAAATCTACAAAAGAAACAAATGTTTACTATAATTTAGGAGGTACAGCAATTCCGGCATGGTCAATCGCATTTTTATGTGGAATTGGAATGTTAATCGTCGGAGGTGGAGCGTACGTGGGTCTAAAAAAGTTTCTTGTGGATTCATTGGACATCCAAGAAGGACCGAGTTATCAGCCAGCACAATCGGACGAAGTATAAACAAAAAAAAACATACAAACTATTATACAACAAATTAAAATTCCGATTTGCTCAAATTTCAGTTTTAAAAAAGACCCACGCAAAAATGCGCGAAGCTCTACAATTTATTGATATAATACTATGATTTATTAGTAATACATGAATTATGAATTGTAAAAGTTTTGTTTTGTATAAACTCATCATATAATTATCATTATACATACATATATATTATAATTATACGTTATACATGAATTCATTCGGTGTACACTTTTTTGCATGTAAATGTGGTCATTAAAAAGTACAATCGAACACTTTTTCCTTTTGTTACTTCTTGATTGTTGGAAAGTTGATTGGAAATAAACGAGAATAGTTGGTTTCAACCAATAAAAGGTTATTACTTTGTATTTGATACTCGAAATCCATGGCATGCTATTCCTGTCATATTATCATTCAAAATTCAAATGTTTCAATTGGAATATTATATATAAATATAATACATTAGTCATAGTTTATAATTGTTGATGTTTTTTAATAATTGTTCAATAAGCAATTTTCGTTTCTGCCGCTTCCTCTTTTCTTCGACGAAAAGTATCAAAAATGCAAAAAAATTGGTAACTCAACGTGGTTAAAGAAGGAATTAATTATATAATTTAATGAGCAAAATTATAAAGAATCAAATTAAAATTCTCTACGATGATACTTGTCGGGATCGAAGTAAGACGTCACAACTACTCGATTGTTGAATTTACGTCCGGTCAATGTCTGCTGTGCTTTTTGACAATCTATAACACTGTTAAACTCTACAAACACCTAAAAAGAATAAAAAAATTATTAGATTCACATATTTTCAATTTGTATAATTATTTTATACTTTTATTACTAAAAATATTCATTAATATATACCTTGCCACATCCTGGAACATCAACACCTTCAATTGGTCTTGGAATTTCGACAGATCGTACGACGCCATATTTATTACATTCATCCTTGATATCATCAAGAATTTCCTCGTATTCTTCTTCTTCCATTAACTCTTCAGGTGTAACCATATTCAACAGACAGAGAACCTGAAAAAAGGTTCAGATTTAGTTAATATCATTAAAAATAATATATATATATATATATTAAAAAATAATAAATACCTCTGTAGCTGGTCCACTGGCTCCCACCATATTCAAACCAGGTACCTGAATTTGGACCGGAGCTTGAGCTCCAAGCATTGGATTCTTGGCGCCAACGCTAGCACGTTGTACAATTAACTTTTTATCACCAAGTTGCATCCCATTAAGTCCCGCAATAGCCTGGTCTGTCATTGAAACATCAACGTATTCGCAAAATGCGTATCCTTTGGAGAGTCCAGTGGCTGAGTCCTTCACTAAATTGAACGCTCGCAGTTGTCCGAAACTCATCAATAAATCTTTTACCTGTATAATCATTTAGATATTAACATTCAAAGCCAGACCTAAAATATCTACGGTATAAAATTGTTTTTATACCTTTATTTTTTTCTATTTTATACATATATACATACATCTATATTATATATGTATGTATATTATATACATATATGTTTATATGTACATATATATAAAACGTTTAAATGATGTTTTTGAATGAAATAATTCAATGTATCATTGAAAAAGCATCATATCAATTACGATTTAATTTACTGTTTTGCTAATTGAGTATATAATTTGAAAGACCAAAAATCCAGTCAATCAATTTGTAATAAAAACAGTTTGCCGATAGCATCTTGCAAACAACTTGCAAATGTTGCGAGTCAACATTCAATTGATCTTCAAAGTTGAATCGATAGTCCTGTGATATTTGAGCTGATTGTGTATAAATACTTACAGGGGATTATCATTGGAAAAATGCCGCTGAAAAGTACTCAGGATAACGACAAAAACTTGTTACTCCTTTTTTGCACAATTACATGAAACTAATTAATTTTTCGTATTTCATACAAATGAATTGTTTAATCATAATGAGAATTTATGTTAATTAAAGTTAAACTTGGATTAACATGTTATTGTCGTAAGGCTTAAATAAATGCAATGGAAACAAAAGTAAAAGAGACGCACCATGTGAAAACTGGTAGGGCTCCGCGATTGAGAGCTGCAAAAGTTCGCATAGTCCCATATTGTGGAAGTGAAAATGAGATAAGTACTTGCCTCGAGGGACTGGGCTAGCCTCACTCCAGGCAGTGTGCTTTTTTGTCATGTTCAGTAGTAGTAGTAGTAGAAGTAGTGGTAAGCAAATGCTTTTGTTCGGCGCGACCCTAAGCTAAGAAACGGGGAGAAGGGCACTGATATCAGTCCACAATTTCTTGCTGATCGTTAAATCCAAAACTTTTTGACTTTCTGTCTTTATTTTTTAAAACTATTTTTTTAAATTGCCTTCACTTTCTTTAACGTTACTTTAACTGTATGAAACAAACTTTTTGCAGAAATGAAGTTACAGAGTACTTTTTTTTTAATACTGAAGAAACCTTTTTGAAATGAGAATCATAACTTTGAATACAAATGAAGAAAACATTGTCTTTCGTTCTTTGTCTTTCATTTTTTGCTTTTTTGTTTTCACTCATAATGATGAAATAACCTGTAAATCTGAAAACATGTCGATCTGTAAAAGCCTGAAAAGCCTGTAAAGAAAGTAGCTGAAAAACGGATATTTTCCCTGAAAAAAAGTTTATCTCAACAGCCGCGAACTGAATTCTGTAATGACCTGTAATATTCCCGGTGACAAATTCTAAGCAAAAGAATTATAAGGCATTCATCAATTATTAAATACTGAAGACCTAGAAAATGGTTCAATAATTTCAAGAATGTTTTGATGAGCTATTGTTACTATAATAGAATTATAGATTAAATAGAAATTTTTTTCGACCGAATTTAATTGAAATCATAAGTAATACAATATTATTATTTATAATTAAAATTGTAATTAAAATTTTGATTGCTTTTAAGATTTATTTAGGACATATTTCTTTTTCACTTTTGTCTTGTTTTATCAGATAAAATGATCGCGGAAGCCCTTTGGATTTAGTCCAGTATGTGCCTAAGTACTGTAAAGGAAAATATGTTCTGCTGCCGTAGTACGTAGTTCGAATTGCTGTAAATTATTTCCACTACTGACCTAACCAGAGGCACAAACATCATCAATTTAAAGAGTTATGCATTTCTTTGAACAAAAAATACAAATAAATAAAAGTACTTTACTTTATAATCGTGAAGTTATCCATTCAAACTTTACTTTCGACCAAAAATCTTTAATTCCTGAAAATATCAATCAATGTTTTGTTACCTCTGGACCTAGCTATATAAATACGAACGTTGGACAAAAAAGGGTAATCGATGTCAAAAGAATCGGAATGGAGAAAAGGGGCGAGGGTGTGTGTTGAATCTGATGAAAGATGAATGAATGAATAAATGAATGATTGAATGAATGAATTTGGAACGACTAGTGGATAACCAGCCTGCTCTAACTAGAATATCCTACGAGATTCTCGACTCCGGGAGATGCGAAATACATACCTCACAGGATATCAGCAAAACAACTTCATCGGCATAACACTGCATTTAATAAGCTAAATACCTGTGTTATCATTTTTAAGATATTTTGTTTTGTATGATAAATTGTCGACACGAAATCAAGCGATATTCATATTGCTTGCAGCGTCGACACTATATTATTGTAACGTAAATTGTTTCTTCATCCCCTTTTATTATAAATCAAATTCATTGATTGTAATTGATTTAACATTTACAATGAGCAAAAGAGAAGAGCAAACAAATTACGTTGAAAAAATTGTGCTATAAAAATAGATTACAAACCTATAATTATTACATACCTGTTCTTCGCTTAAGTAGTTAGGCAAACCACCGATGAAGATCTTGTGCGGTGAATCTGGAATGTTAAATATTATATTCTATAATATGATTCTTTTAAAAGTACATATAAATTAATATATATAATAAATATAGGAATTCAAGTATGTTTGAATGAAACATACCAGGTACCGTACCTGGAACGTTCATGCTAGGATTGTCGGTGATTCCAGGCATAGGCTGATAATCATGTGGTCGTCTAATTTTCAAACTTTGTCCTTTGAAATTGATCCCATCAAATGCCATGGCCTGTGTTGTTTCATCTATAGAACGAAACTGAAATAAAAAAGTAAAAGCATTACAAAATTGAACAATGCACAATAATTAACGTAAATTAACTGAATGAAAAATAATCGAACGCAAAAAATATATTCACCTCCAAAAAGGCAAAGTTCTTGTCAAGATTAATTTGACATGCTAAAACTGGATTGCCAGCTGCCTGAGCCAATCCCGAAAGGTGCATCTGTTGATTGAAAAACTCCATCATCTCCTCCTCAGTGACACCGAACGGAATGTTGCCGACATATAAGCGTCTCGCCTGACGTGTGATTGTACTTCCTACCACTGGAACGGCAGCTTGCGGTGTGTCTGCGACGATATTCGCGGGTATTTGACCGGCAGCTTGCATTGCTTTGTACTAAAAAACGTAATATTAAGGTAAAAAAATAATATTATATTATTTAATATCATTTAAGTAGTTTAAAATAACATTTTAAAAGAAATTGATCAATTATACCTGAAGGGGTGAAATGTGGTCAAAACCAGGCGGTGGAACATCCCAATAAAGAGATTGTTTTCTTCTTCTGGAGCTGCGACTCTTTTTCGGAGAGCCGCTTCTCTTGCGATCCCGCCGATCTTTGGATCGCGATCGAGAGCGCTTTCGTCGATCCCGACTGCGAGATCTGTGTCGACGATCCCTGTCTCTATCACGATCTCTATCTTTGTCTCTGTTATCTCGATCACGATCTACAAATAATAAATAATTGATGAATAAAAGAATCGCAGTATTATATTCCTCCCGCATAAATTCAATCAAAAATAGCAATAAAAAGTAATTGATTAGTGAAAAATAAAATTATTCATAACTTCATTTTTATCTAATCGAAAGTCATTAATGAAATCTTTCATAAAATAACCATCATTTATAATCTAATCATCGGTAAAAAGTTACGAGCAAATTTAAATGCGTTATTCAACAAAGTTACAATTGATTTTACCTCCCCGGAAATTTCTGTTAAAAAAATATAATAATAAAATAAAAATTTAAATATATCAAAAGAAAGTTGTTTAATTATTTCTTCCGGTTAATTATAATCAAGATACAATAAATGTTTGTATTACAAAATGTGTATTTAAAATTGAACGCTACAATAGTTAAAAGTATGTAGTTGTGTATGTATATATACACACACATATAAATATATAATATAAGCGTTATTAGAACGAAAAAGTATACTTACCACCGTTGAAATCTTCACCCATTTTGAATAATTTTATCGCTCGATCAAGCTTCTATGTATAAAACGATGAAATATATATCCACGTATATATAATTTAAAACGAATTTCAATTGATAAAAAAACTTATTTTTTGATTAACCCAAATGCTCCGACCACGATGGCTTGGTTTTTTCCCCTTCAAAGTCTCAACAGAAAGCTTTAACCTATGACTGTAATACGTAAAGCGCTTGGATAAAAAGCTAGATATACAAATCATGATTATTCTGAACATTCAGTCAAGTGGCGACCTCTTGCGGTATTTTTGTCAAATTAATTTTGAATGTTTGAAGATATAACAAATCAATCAAAGAAATAAGTTTTCCTTTTCATTAATAGTTAACTCTTTAATTGTTATTTTTATGTCCAAAAAGTATCATTCTTTAAATTAATTGGATCAAAAATTACTATATCTTGAATCAAATCCTTAATAATTAAAAAGCTATTTCTTAAATTATAACAAAATGAAAAAAAAATAAATTTATACTTTTGAAACAACATGATTATTAAGTAGTATTTGATAAAATTGTTGGATAGTAAAAAAACGAATGTTTAAAAAAGTTCGCCGCAGTCGGTAGGATTCGAACCTACGCTCCCAGAGGGAATCTGATTTCGAGTCAGACGCCTTAACCACTCGGCCACGACTGCTTGAGTCTTCGAGACCTGCTATGTCGAATGACCATTATAGGACAAATTTGGATGCAATTTGATGACCAATTAATTGTTAATTTGCTAAAATCAACGTTCAAAATTTTAAAAATAAACTGTTATATAAATAATTTAATTGGTTTAATTAATCAAGTCTCTGTATTTTTCATGTTTATTTTCAACAATTCGTAAATATTTTTTACGATTACTACTTTTAATTTTTGAAAACAAATAAAATGTGTATACATCCAACACACAAGTAATTAACATTGACTTAAAATTACAAAGTACAAAATATGTAATACAATATTACATAAAATAATCGTGTTTATTCTTTTAAATGATATAAATAAACGAATTAAGCGGAACTTTAATGACTTATTTAAATAATAAATCCCGGAATATCACTGTGGAAAATAGTATGACATTGATGGGATAATATATCAACGTCATAATAAGCGGAACAATTTTTCTTGACTTCATAATTTGAAATATAAAGTCTAATTAGTAATTTTGATGATTAATAATGGCGAAAATAAGAAAAAAAGCAAGAACTAATTAACCTTTTTTTTTCTTGAGAACTTAGAAGGAAAATTGATAATTTGATGTAATTATTTTATTACTCAGTTCATCAATCATATAGACAGTATCTTCGGGGAGAAATATAAAGTTAAATTGAATTATTTCCTTTGCAATTATTTATTTGTGAGTTGAATTGGATTTATTAAATGTTGGGGCAAAAATAGGAGAAAAATTCGACGAGGATGGGATTCGAACCCACGCGTGCAGAGCACATTGGATTAGCAGTCCAACGCCTTAACCACTCGGCCACCTCGTCCGGTGGTCGGACGAGCTTTCTTCGGCACTCATCATTGCCCAATCATTTTCGTCAATTTCTTCCCATCAAAATTCAACTTTTCCTTCATTTCCTCCCAATTATATCAAACATACTTATATTCAACTAATCCAAACAATTGAAAATCAACACTAAAACAAAATTGTACATTTATAACTAAATGTTTAGCAAATTTAGCAAAAATAAAAAAAATTTTAAGTTATTGTTTGAAATAATAAACAAAATAAATACTAAAATAATTGTTAATATTAACAAATTTTATTGGATTTTGTTTCTTCCTCTAATTCGTAGATTTTTGTTCGTAGGTGTATTTATCTGATTGGTATGACGTAAGGGACCGGAAATGCCGAGATACTGAAGAAGCGTGCTAAACAGAAACCGGCGGCAGGTAGTGCGGAAAAAGCCTGTGAGTGTCGACGTTAACGATGCATGGCGGATATCGAATTATGCAATACATTTTCGTAGTATCGTACAGATCATTTTCATAAATCGGTAAATCGGATTTTGCACGATCTAAAAGGATAATAAACAAATGTTACCATTTTGTATGTATTTGTTTGTTCATTTTGGTATTTTCAATTTCAAATCAAAAGCCATTTAAACATTACGTGGAATTGAATTAGTATTCTTACAGTTATGCATATAAAGTCAAACTCACATAAAACGAAAGAAACAACAAACAACGCAGAGTGAGATTATGATTTTGAGATTTCAGTATTTTAATTTAAATCATGATTTGAATTTTGGATCGAAACAAATTTAATTACCAATGCAATGATAATTTGCAAAAAAGAAATATGGACTGCCTTAATTTTAATGCTGAAACAAGTCTGACTTGTAATTTTTAATGTAAATTTGGTTTCCAAGCAGACCTAAAATACGGAGTTTTTTTTTTAAGTGCAATCAAAAAATGCGAAAAATCGTAGATACAAGTCATGTAAATGTATGAACAAAACCAGCTCAATATTCATCAATTAAAATTTAAAGGTTTGGCATCTCAAGATATTTTTCCTGGTCTCTTTTTTTTTGTTCAATTTTTTTTATTAATAATTGAAGTTACACCTTTTTTTTAGTTCTCCAACTTGGAATTGTCATAATAACTTTTAGATCGCGTGTTTCGTATCTGTTTTTTTCATAAAATAGCGCGAAGATTAATTGATTAAAACATAATTAAGAATTGGACAAAAAGCTGAAGAGTTGATTTTATTTCGATCGACGAAAAAAACACCGTATATTTTTATGACAAACATTTACTGTATAATTGTTCGCTGATAATATACATTCATCTTGGAAAACCTGTTAATTCAGGAAGATGTGTTAACAGTATAATTATGTCACGTTCTGAGAAGATATATTATCCTTTTTGTTCGTTAATATTACCTGCGTCAGATCTTTTATTATAATTGTTATTGTTATTTTTATCATTGTTATTACAATAAATATAAATAAAAATGGACCGCTTTGACGTATTAATTGTAACATTAATTTTGTACACAAAAAAGTCACCAGTTAATAAATAACGATTTCCACTGAATCCTTTTTTAATAAATTTAATTTGCTGATTTTCTTGTTTCTCGTCATTTTAATTTAACATTTCAATGTAATTCTTGATTTCAATGTTAATTTCTTGTGTTAATCGTTAAAATTTTGTTTAATATTGACTTTTTATATGACTTCAAATTTAACATTCCATTTGACATAAAAATTTTAATTTTTCCACTTCGTCAAAAATGCACAGACATGAAATCATCGTAGTCAGAAAACATTTTTTCAATCAATTAATATCAAGCAGTGTTAATTAGTTAAAATATTTCACATATTTAAAAGAAAGGAATAAACGTGTAAAATAAAGATCGAAGATCATAAAACTAAGTTCAAAATAAAAAACAAGAAAAAAAAGGAAAATCAAAATACAATTTTTTTCTGTTTAAATTCATTCACCCGTGTATAGTATTTATTTGTAAAGTTTACCTTTTCTGCGTCAATGTAAATTTTTCGAAAATGAACGGTATTTAATATCAGCTGAAGTCAGACAAATAAAGCTATAAATATTACACGTTTAATCCTTTGAATTGCATTTGTTAATCCTTAAATTAAATAAGTATTTTCTCAACAATGTCTATAAACATTACCCGTTCAATTCACTTAACTTCACTTAACTAAGAAAAAATATTAAACAATAAATAAATACAAAATATGTAAATAATAATAAGAAATAAATTAATATTTTGTCGTTATGAAGTGCGTCGTTAGAAAATTATATATCGTAAACATTATATTTCTTATTTTTATGTAATAAATGTGACTGTAATAATATAGCGAATGATGATCTTATACAACAAAGTTGTATTTTATCTTGAATATATCTTAATAATAAACATCACAACCAATATCGATCTTTTTTGTAATGTTATAGTGCAACTTTGTATTTCCTCTATAAAATATAACGTCGATAGTTGAACAATCTTAACTGATGATAAAAGTTCTATTTTGAGCCGAACTAAATACAGTTTAATCTGATTCCGTATATAGTGCTTATTTATTACTAAAAAATATTAAAAATAGACACAATTCAGTTGAATTTTTAATGACTTTACCTTGAATTTTCGAAAGAACAACGTTTTAAATGCTTCTGAAATTTATTTTTTCCTGTATATATTTTTAATTCAAATTGTGATTGAAACACTTAATTAAAGTAAAATTTTAAATAAATTAACATTCATTTAAATTAATTAAAATATCCGAAATTTCAGATAAACTTAAACAAAATATCTTTGATTCTATAAAACTTGACTTTATCTGAACTATTAGATAAAGCCAAAATGATTAAATATTAACTAAAAAGATTAAATAATGAAATACAAAATAAGTGTAACTTTATCTATCGTTTTGTACGGTAATAACATTTCCGAGATCTCTTAATTCGTTAACAAACTTTTAATTATCTAAATTTTTATGAATCAATTAAAATTTACACCGTGAGAAAAATTTGATATGAAATTTTTAATGTTCCGTTCCGTTTTTTCGATAAATGCTTTTAGCTGATTTTTTTATATACGAAATTAAAACAAAAATTGCAATTTCCATAACACATTTTACTTTGTGTTAGGTCAGTATATCAATGCAAAAAGAAAACACGGAAATTTACTATGTTGATTGGTACTTTGTAATGACGAATAAAAATTTTCTAGATTTTTATCGGTGGATTTAAAAATTACAATTAATCATAAATAGTAAAGTTTTCCATGATATTTTCTAAAAATATATGTATCTTTTTCCTGAATGCAACTTCAGAAAATGGAAAATTAAATTTAAGAAAAGAATACTTTCTTCTTCAATTTTACCAAAATTTATTTAAGTTTGTATTTTTAAATTTATTAATTTCTTTCAACATTATTTCGATTTCATAATGAAAAAATTAAAATTTCTTTTAACAAAGTTTCCCCGTTTCAATAATAAAAAAAAAAAAAAAAAAAAAACATTTTTTCATGTCTGGAAATGGATCTAAAAATTTCTTTTCCAAAAACCGGCACAAGAAAGTTACAAAGCAAATTCTTTCCACTGCAAACATTTTTTTCGGGGACCAAATTTGAATCGAAAAAACGGCAAATTCGAGAATATCGATAATGGTAATTCGCGTATTTGCCGATAGGGGAAAAGCGTCCGATTCATTATAAAAACCTGATAATCGAGCAAAACATTGATCATTCGGCATTCTCACTTGATGAACGACAGTGCTCGGTAATACAATACGCGCGATTGGTGAACCAACGCGCGTTCCTCGTTAAACGGACAACTTTACTGTTTTGCACGTTAATCGGCACAGTGCGTCGGTCACAACATTTTAGCAAATTACTTTTCCAATCAAAATCAACACTGTGCGGCAAATTTGCTAATTTGCCGATTTGCATCCGATTTTGGCTTTGAAATGAATATAAAGTGAGATGATAAGAAAAATAGTTTGAATGAAATTTGAGCAATTTTTAATTATTTTTTTAAGTGCTTTTAAAATATACCAGTTAAGCCAGTGATTGTTATATGTTTTTCCTTCGCTTGACCGGAACGATACTGAAACGTCAGGAGATCGTTAAAACGTGGTACGTGTATATAATTTCATAATGACGTTACGTTATTTTAACTTTTTTCTGATTCTCTGAGTGTCAGTTTGTTTTTTCTATTTTTGATTTAATTTTGGTTTGAAGAAAAAACAAAACAATCCAATTTTTGCAATTTTCCCCGAGAATTTTCGATAATTTGCAATTTTACAATTTTTATGGTACATTTTACCGATTTTATTGTGATTTCACATTATTGTTCATGAATTTCAAATAAAGTTATTGTTATTAATTGTACAAACCTTAGAGGAAATAATAAGCAAGGAATTTCCTCAATTAATTACAATAGTTTGTTTAGTTTCTTGTTTTTGACTTTTTGATCTCTTTAAATTTGTTTTTTCATTTATATACATTAAAAAAATGTATTGGATACAAGCGCATGATGAATGAAAAATGCAACAAGTAATTAAAAGTTGCTAATCCTTACAATACCAAGCTATTTCCTTATCCTAAATTTATGTCAAAATATATAAGTTTTTGCCGCTAAAATATATTTCAAATATATTTGTTTATATGTAAATACATCTTTGCTTATATTATGCATATATTTTACAAATACATTTTAGAAAAATATTTAAATATGTATTAAATATATAACTTTTCGTCGAAAATATAATATATATTATTGAATATTATATTACAAATATATTAACATTTATTTGAAACAATTGTTCTTTAAATTCGTATAGAAAATTAAATAACATACATTGTATTTAGTTCAGGTTTATATATATGACAGATTTACGATTTAGATTATTGAGTTTTACGATCTCAGTTTTTCTTTTCTTTTTCTCATTTTTCTTATTATTATTACTATTATTATAATTATTGTATGTTGTCATTTAAGCACAATAATTTGTTTCATTTTCGCGAAAATTATATTCAACTAATGAATGTCGGCAAGAGTTATTCTTATAATTGAAAATAATACTTGCGAAACATGTTCAACTGACATTTACAACTTAAATTTTTTTGTCAGTCCCATATTTTCAGTAATGTTAACTAACTTTCATACATTGAATTGATCGTACCTTTACGAGGAAACCATATATAATAGTGACTGAACAATTTGTTTACACTGCGAAAAATATCGACTGAAATAAAAGTTTTAATGTTTACTATGCAATTTTTGTATAGAAACTTATCTTTAAATGCTTAGCATAAATAAAAAAAAAGTTGTAAAAATGTATAAATTAAATTCAAAATAATTAAATTTCACATGCAAATATCATATTTTAATATATTTATCATAAACGTGTCCATCGCTTGAAATGAGTGAAATTAAATCAGAATAAAAATAACTGATTCCATCTTTCGGCGAAATATTTCAGGAAGAAAATTGCCTAACAAGTATTAAGTTTTATATATATAAATTTAATTTATACTTATACATCACGCTATTCGCAATCAACAGGATAACATTTTGATATAAGTGGTTCATGAAAATCTGATATACTTAAGGAAAATCACAGTTGAACTCAGATCGTTATAATTACGCAAAAAATAGTTTTTATTACAAAATTAGAAGCTAATAAAAGTTGCGAACAAATCGAATATAAAAGAAAATAATAGAAGCATAGAAAAAACAATTTTTTTGAGAAATAAAAGTTGTTGTAGTTGAATAAAATTTGAGTAGTTAAACAAATGGTTAATTAGAAAATAATTATAGAAGAACAACAACAAAAAGACAAAAGAAGAACACAAATCTTATGTCATTAAATTTTAAATTTTATGTCATAAATTAAGAGTTTCTATAGTAAAAATAGAAAATGTTTTTTTACAATAAAAAGTTAAAAGTATGTTTAATGAATTATATTAAATTAACAAATAATTTTTATCTCAAATCATTGATCAATATTTATCGATTATTTGAGCACAATTTTGGTCAAATGTTTGCTGAGATAATTTGAAAACAATAAACTCATATAATAGATGCATTTATTACATCTATTATTACACGTGTTGTATGAACGCATGCTTCGAGTGAGATTAGAAAGACATAAATAACGACCAAAAGTCATTAAATCTGGCAAAAAAATGCAAATTGGATGATAAATTAATATAACTTTAAAAAGTCAGAAAATCAATCCAAAATGGATTTTGTTAATTATCATTATTTTGGATTTTATAGGTACAACATTGAAATGCGCCTTTGAAATAAAGTTGTCGTGTGCTTGAATGATGAATTTGAGCGATGAAAAGAAATTAAAAATTGTCGCGATTGCAAATCATACGAAAATAATCTATTAAAAGACAAATTCCAATTGATGCAGTTACGCCGATTGACAATTGAAATAATTGTGTTTATTGACGAATATTAGCTTTTTTTATTGTATCACGTTGATTTGCATATAATCTACTTTAATACATTGTACAGCTTTGCACACTTTAAATTTAAATTGAAAATATTCATGTTTTAAAAATTAACAAAAATCATTTCATCTTTGTTCTTTTCATTAAAACCTACTTTTTACATTATACATTTTAAATCAAAAATAAATTTTAAATTGTGCAAAAATCAAAATTTTGAAAATTCTTTCAGAAATTGTATTATTTATAAGTAAAATAAGTTTTCTACGATGAATCATCTTTAAAAGAACAATCTATACAACTAATTGCACAACGAATAATGCACGTTTAGTTAGTTAATGTCTCGGTTTGAAGTTTGCGCAAATCTTATGACACCGTCTAATATAAAAATACATATCAGTCGGTCATGAATGAGCGAACTACATTCAAAAAAAGAAATAGAGAAAAAAAGACAATGTACGCATAGATACACATCGTCTAATTTTATATTAACTTGATATGATATTTGCAATCGCAGTTTAATCCTTTTTTTTGTTTTATAACGAAATTTGTTGTAACAATAAAAGCCATTTCGTGTTTTATGTTTTGTATGACTTTGGCACAAAAAATGGTAATGATGGTCATAAAACAAAAAATGCCTTACAATTAACTTTTTTTTTCGCAATCATTTTTATCTTCGATTTGCATTAGAGAGAAGTATATTGCGTTTTAGTTATATTTTTGAGACTGATTTATGTAACGATGGATCAATTTTATAACAATCAAAAATATATAAATCTTTAAAAACAATTTTAGGCAAATGATTTATGACGTAAAACAATACAGAATTGAATTAAACCGACATTTGTGCAACGTCACTGACTAATACGACAATTCATTAATGAATAAATAAATATTAACATATAATAATAGTAATAATAATAATTATAATAATCGGGCAAAAAATTGCTTTAATGATTAATCAATTTCAAGTTGTGTAAATTTAAAATCAATATTAATTTTTCTTATTTGAATAATAAATAATTACAATTAAAGAATACAAATTAAAAATTTTTCAACTTTTTTTTTTACAATTAGTTCAAGTATAAGTTTAATTTTATTTCTTTACCGAGAATTGAAAACAATAAACAGAAGTTTAAATTTTCATATTACAAACAGTTAATGATTTTAACGTTTGATACAATGAAATGATAAAAACTTGAGAAGAAACAATCGGGTCACTTAAGATAAGTAAAAATATGCTATCGATGTATTGAAAAACCCTCAACAACCTGTTCGATAAAATCGGAAAATACATATATCTGAAAAGACAAGAAAAAAAAGAAGTCATTCGCATTTTTACTTATAGCAAATTGCGTAATTCACTATAAATCACGATTGTATGCTAATAAAGTGAAACATTGTTTAAGATTTGTATTCCCTTTGTATTTATTCATAAGAATACTAACAAACGCCTTTTTTATAATAAAAAATAATACAGAAATTACACAACTCATTATGAAAGTCTTTCATTTCAAAACATCGTTTCCGCAAACATAAATTTTTGTCGTCGATTAAAAAGTTCAATAATACATTTTTCATATTACAATCGTTTCATAATTATGTAAAACGATTTTTTCTTCCAATTTAAGTTTACATTTTATCAAGAAATTTTCATCTCAAATACTTTTTTAACAGAAAAACTTTACTTTTGAATTTTTATTTGAATTGAATTCATTTTCAAAATGAATTCATAACTGAATTATTGCAAAATTCATATAACTAAATACAAAAAATGAAAAACTGATAAATTTTTGGTTTATGCACACAACTTTGCATTTTTTTTATTCGGCAACTTAATTATGATCTAATTAAAAACTCGAATTAACATTCAATCGTATTGTCCTATAATTAATATTTATATCGTTTTTTGTTCTTCGTACAATTAATAAACTGCATTCTTCAAACTTTAGATCAACAATAAAAATGATCACATGTTAGACGTAATTAAATAACTTATTAGGTAAACAGTTACTCATGCCGAATACTGCAAAAAAGTTACTGAATAAAAACGAGAACTGATTTTTTTTTATTTGGAAAACAAATGATAAATAATGAGAATACATATTTTATTATATTATATAGAAATCGGAAATGAATTAGCATAATCATAAACGAATTTATGGTATTGTTATCATAATTTGATAGAAATCATAAGTCAATTTGTGTGTTGGAATGATATTATTTTAAATTACAGTAAAATGTATTAAAGTAATTTGGAAACATTTTTCTTTTCTCGTTTTGAATTGTACAGAATTGTTATGTTTCTATTTTGTCAATCTATATTTTGTAAAAGATAAAATAAACTTAATCAACAAATACAAAAATTGAATTACAAAACGAGAAAAAAAACATGTTAAATATCTGAATAAGAAACAAATATTCAACGAGGTCAAATAGATTTTTTTTGGAGATATGACGGAAAATTGACAAATAAAATAATTATTTATCTATCAATAGGTCGTTAACGTATAATTGAAACTAAGACTTTTCTTTTACACAAATATCAAATTTTCATTCATAATTTAAACAAATTAACCTTATACAATAAATATGTTTAATTTTTGAAAAAGAACAGCTTTATTATTTGGACATGCACATTCATTTTTCTGTATACAAATCATATTATATTTCTATTTTAGAAGAAAATAGTAACGAAACTTATATTTCTGTCTTATATAGCACTATTACAAAATCAAATGTAATGCACAAAATTATGTATTTTTTACAAAAAGTTATTTTTGTCTATTTCAACAATTTTTATTTAAAATGAACTTAACGATTTTTATTTTTAAGTATATGAAAAAGTATATATGAATATATACATAGATATTTTTAATAAAATTTTATATATTTAATATATGTTCGTAAATATGTAAGTAGAAGTATATTTGCAAAATATATGCTAAAATATATTCACATATACAAAATACATTTTCAAATACATTTTACCGGCAAAAAGTTATATATTTTGACATACATTTTGATATATATATTTTGTCCGTACGGCAATGGAAAACCTAATTCAAAAGTGAAGCACAAAATTAACATAAAAAATGGCATTCCATTACCAGATTTGAAATTTGATAAGCCACGGATGACTCAATAATTGTCATACTTTTGAAGTTAAGAAGCGCACACAAAGTTAAAAGGAAATTTTTCTTTTTGCTGATGAAATATCATTACCTACGATAAGAAAAAGCATAATTTATTCTAAAATACACAAAATACTATGTGAAAAAAACTGAAATATAGGCAATACGATTGATAAAGTTTGGCTTTATCTATAAACTTTCGGTATTGGAGATAAGTAATCCCCCCTACTTAATTAAATTTGAGTCCGATTTTTCAACAATATTTAATTCACATTTTTATTCACACTTTGCTGTTTTTCAACGTCTGTGATTTTCACTGTTCTTTTTGTTGTATTCATTTAGGAAAAGTGTTCCAAAAGTGTGGACAAATTGACCGAATCATGAAACCTGGAATATAGGAAGTTGTTATATTGCATGTGGCAATATAACAACAACGCAAGTGTAAAGCGCAACATTGATCCAAATTATTGACAATGGACCTTACGTAGGCCTGATTTGGATACCAAAAAAAAGGAAGGAAAAAAACGAGTTGGTGAAGCAAGAAAAAACATTTTTTTTGCTTAGCCATCGAGTTTTTTTTAATATTGAAGAAAAATAATTTAAACTCACGTTTAACGAAAACAAAATGACCAAGTTTGAGGTCAAAGATGGGTACGATGTTGAGGCCCAACGGGATATCAAATTGCTCAGCTACAGGAAAAGCTTGGACGACGTTTTCCGTGGAGCAAATGGCAAAATTACCAATGCAAACTTTCCAACTGAACTTGACAACCGGTTGTCCGGCATTGACTCGACTAAAAAGTTAGACAAAAATGCTAATCGTAAGTTTAAATCCTTTTTTATATTTACATTTATTAAATTAAGCAAATGTATGCTTTGAAACAGGATTAAGTAAAATAATACATGTTAATAATATTAATTTAAAAAAAAAATAATTAAAATAATAATAACAGTTTTAATAATATTTCTTGTTTATTTTAAGTTGAAAATAGAATAGTAAATTGATTTATCTACTGCTAAAAATAGAATCGAAAATAGTACTTTTGAAATTGAAATATCAAAGTTTTTTAGTTTTGTCTTAATCATGTTTTAATAAAAAGCAAAAGATAATATTCATTTTTTAATGAAAATGCCTGAGTTACCCAATTCTGCACTAAGAAAAAAAATATAAAAATGACCACCTTTTTTGTTAAAAACAATCGTTTTTGTGAAAATAGTTCTCAAATTTCTAACACTTTTTATCAGAAAAGATGGTTATTTTTGTATTATTTACATTTATTTATTTATTTATTTATGTTTTTATATTATTTAAATTATTATTTGTCTCTAAAAATTATTTTGTACATTAAACATTTAACTACATATTGAACCATTAACAACATTGTTTAACACTTTTTATTTTAATTGTAATATAACAAAACACTGATAACTAAATAAACATAATTCATCACACTTTTGCAAAAACAACATATTTCTTTGTTTAATGTAATGCAAAATAATGTTTACTAATTGTATATATTATTTTCCGTATATATTTCACTCGAAATAGGAAATACTGCACGCATTTTCACGCTATATTTTTCTACGATTATTTATTAAACTTGTTACAACTGTTTTTGCGATTTTGAGAATTGATTTCTTATCAACGCGACAGAACTGTCATGTTTCAATATTCAATCAACTTCCGACATGTAGAAGAAGAAAAAAAAGGAAACCGTTGTTCAGATAAATTTACTATCAATATATCAAAGAAAATTAACGTATTTTAATAAAAACATCTTTGTCATTAAACATTTCAAAAAATGAAAAAAAAATCTGTCTTTTAAATTTTATTTTATTTATTTATTTTTTTCATTTAACGATGATATAATTTAAATAACATTCAACATTATCACATTTGTAGATTTAAAGAAAAACACACACAATAAATAGATTCCAAAGAAATTGACAACATCGATTGATTGATATCTGAACATTTTTTCCCGCTGCTCGATTTCAGTATATTCATTTAAAGTTGGAAAAGTTGTACAAATCATGTAATTACATTTATCGCTAAACATATATAAATGACTGTTAATCAAAGAAATCGTCTAATTATAAGTGTTAGTTGATATAGAAGTCTATTAATAAATTAAAGACAAAATGCACGGTGAAAGCATTAACGACGTCAGTTTCTCAGGTACTTAGAGAAATCGTCATAAATTGTTATCAATAAAAATTGCCTATCAATGCAATGTATTTTGTGATTAAAGTTTGATTAATCAAACGTTTGATTCATTCAGAAAGCGGCGACGTCTTTTTTTCCATTCAATTATAATTCCAATATAAATGACTGATAATAACCGATAAAATAAAAACATTTGATTTGAGAATTCAATCTAATTATATATTACAATTATAATACTTAAAAATAATGTAAAATTGGTAAAAAATAAATCTTCCATTTTTTTCTTCCTTATTTTGACTTCTTGAATGTATTTTTATTAATATTTAAAAACACTTTGTTTTAATTTTTTTATTTCATAAATTCTATTTGGCAGATTCGATTGAAACATTATCCTAAGTCAAGAAACAAATCTGAGGTAACAACGATAAATTTTGCAGTATATATGATCTAGAATAACGAGATATGCCTGTATAATCGATTAGAATCTTACATAAGCTAATTAGAATTAAAGTTTCGCGAAGGTATTTGATCATAAAAACAACTGATTTATTCTGTTTCAGACTTTTTTTTGCTTCACATTTTTCAATTGATAAACTTTTCCAATTGATTTTTTTTGTTAAATAACAGAAACATTTTTATGTACTTATTTTTTTTCTATAACATAATAATGTAATCTAATCATTTTTGCAGCATTATTTGCAAACGAATGCTACATTTTTGGTTTAAAGACTGAACTGTCAAATTTGATAACACAATTTTTCCGATTTATTGAAAAACTTTGCATGTAAAATACACTTTACTGCGATTATAATAGCAAAAACAAGGCCGAGTTAATGCATAAATAAAATTGTAGCGATATAAATTATGTTTAAAATTGGAATGTTGCATATGACCATCGCCTTGACGAGATTTGAACAATACAATGCAATTCCTTTTTTTCTCTCTCTCTCTCTCTCTTTTTCTTTTTAATACGATATATTAAGATATATTTCCTTATTGACTTATTATTATCCTGGATATTGTTTAAGATAAGACTGAATTTATCAATTTTAATCAAATTTACATAAAAAAAATTTTTTTTACATTCTTAATTTTTTTATCTTCTCATTTCATCAATTTATTATAATCCAAATCATTAATTTTCAATTCTAATACAAATTGCGGTAATATATTCGATGTACTAACAGAAGTAGAGCAATCTTTTACATTCAAGAAGTTGTTACAAAAGTGTCAAATTGCAAAAATCACCATGACATTTTATCTTTTACATTTAGTCGTTTTCTTTGAACAAATTTTGATTCACATGCAGACAACATGAATGAAGTATTATAGTTGCTAACAAAAGCCATAACGCAATCGATACGTGAATATAGAATTGTCGCGACTCATGCAAAAAAGGGTATTGTTATGAGAAATAATTTGTCACCCTTATGGCTATTGCATACAAGTGTTCTCTTTTTTTTTTAAGAAAACAAACACATTTTGTTAAGTT
The DNA here is from genome assembly GCA_022817425.1 of Gryon sp. ZL-2020. NCBI lineage: Eukaryota > Metazoa > Arthropoda > Insecta > Hymenoptera > Scelionidae > Gryon > Gryon sp. ZL-2020. The sequence goes on along the minus strand of JABFPJ010000052.1, from coordinate 10,915 downwards.
GCAAAAAAAGTGTTGCAATATTGGTATTATGTACCGTGACAACATCATCATTGTTAGAATTTATTTTAAATTAAAGTAGTTTTATCATTTTTTTTCCAAATGTATAATAATGAAAATAAAAATAATAATCATAATCATGAAAATCATAATAACGATAATTAAAATACAAAACGTAATTAAAAATGTTAAAATATATGTATTTGCATTAAAACATAGCAAAGGTAATGAAATTGAAAGAAGCTTACATAATAAAAATAATTTAGAAATTGTTTTAATGATTGCTATTTTACACCTGGAAGTATGAATATTTGACAATAGCATACATTAATTGGACTCCTGATTAATATTTCTTGTAGAACACTTGATGATGAAATAAATGACATTTTTATCTTGTATTTTTTTTTCATTTTTGTTCAATTGCAAAACAGAGTAACTTGTTAATTTACTACATTTAATTACTTTTGATCACGTTATGTTATTCTAGTAAAAACTAGTAATGTTGAACTAAATATAATAAATTTGAAAATAATAATCTGAAAATAACTACTCAGACTTACTCATATTTATATATATTATTAAAAATAACTCAAATTCATTGAAAAAAATGAACTCACTATTTTTTAATTGCAAATAATGTTTTTTCCTTTTCCTTTATAAAAGGAAATTTGCATCGTTCATTAAATATCATAAAGACATTAAACTGAATTAATATCACCGCAAAAGTGACCTTTATCTTAACTGTGTCATTTAACTAAGACAGAAAATCGGCTTAAAGTTAAAGACAGAATGCAAAAGTGTAATTTTTCATTCCAAAATGAATTGGAAAATTACATCTTGATTTCCCATTTGAAAAGGGAAAGATTATTTCCTTCTAATCATCATTAGAAATTATGCCGACATCTGTCATTTCTACATTTCTAATGTAGCTTGGAAACATTTGTTACAGTGACAAACATAGATGCGTCAAAGGAGTCGTCATTTTCTTGCAATCAATGGTTGCAGGATCGCGCGAATGGCTGTTTCAAGAGAAAACTTCTTTATAAGAGAATACCTATATTGGACTGGTTACCAAAGTATCGAAAGGAATATATTGTCAGTGACTTAGTCGCGGGTTTGACAGTTGGTCTTACTGTTATACCTCAAGCTATAGCTTATGCCAATGTTGCTGGTCTTCCTCTTCAGGTAAAACGAAAAAAAAATTTTAATTAAAAAAAAATAAATTGTCTACTTGACTACCTAGATATAAAAAGAAAATTATATAGTACATTTTATTACTTCTGTTTCTTGTTGCCAATTTAAAGAGATATGAGTTAATTTAAATGATGTAATTTAATTCTTAATGAAATTTTTTTTTCAGTATGGTTTATACTCAGCTTTTATGGCATGTTTTGTATATACAATTATGGGTTCCTGTAAAGACGTACCTGTCGGACCGACTGCAATAGCCGCAATTTTAACCCGCGAAACACTGTCGAAATCGAACTTGGGACCCGATTTTGCGGTTCTTTTAACATTCGTTTCGGGATGTGTAAGTCTGTTAATGGGAATTTTACAATTAGGTAAATGTCAAATACATATTTCAGTGGATTCATATAATTTAGAAAGAAAATCTAGAGTTAATAATGAAACTGATATTTTCAGGATTTTTAATCGATTTTATATCCGGGCCAGTGTCGGTTGGTTTCACATCAGCCGCTGCTATAATAATTGCCACGACACAAGTAAAAGACATTTTGGGTCTGCGAATTGATGGTGGCAAATTTTTGCAAGCTTGGCAAAATGTATTCGAGCATATCGGCGAGACCCGATTATGGGACACTGTTTTAGGTGTTATTTGTATGATTATACTCTTTACTTTAAGGGTAAGAATGCAATTTGTTTATATTAAAAAAATAATAAAAAACTATAATACATGTATATTAACTATTATTCATATAAATTATTGCTAAAAGAATGAATAAACAGAAAAGACAACAAAAAAATAGAAACAAACGCGGAGCTGATAATAATAATAATTTCATAATATCTCTTATCAGACTCATGAATAATCCTTTTATGTAATGTTTTTAAGAAGGAACTTGGAATGTTGCATTCGTTTTGAAGGTTTAATTACAACGAGGCATCCCGGCTTTTTAATAACCCACGTGTTGGTCTCGCATTTTGTTTTACACGGAATCAACAAAAAAAGAAGCAAAAGAAAAAAAAAAAAAAGAATCCATGTCGGTGGCATAATTTGAATTGCGCAACGTCAACTACCGTAATTCGCGATTTACATTTAAAAAACGTAATTGGGATTGTAATTTTGATACGTCGTTATGCAATCGTTTCATGACAAAATAACTCACAAATTTACATTCCAACGTGATCTCAATCTAGCGCAATTACATTTTTATTCGTTTGTTTTTTTTTAATATTGTTCTCTCCTATTTATGTCCTTTTTTTCGTTGTCTTTTTTTCTACTCATCTATCTAATCGTCGTAGAATTACATAATGATATAATAATTAGACGTTTGACTAAATTTAATGTTCAAGTTTAACAACCTGAAATAAAATTTGAATTTGGATTTCTTTTACAGAAAATCAAAGATCTTCCAGCGTTATCAAACTGTCCAGAATCAGCGAGTGGACTGAGAAAGTTGTTTGTAAAATTTATCTGGCTGTTATCGACGGCGAGGAACATTGTCGTGGTCGTAACTTGCGCTATCATATGTTGGCAGGTGGAAAAACGCTTGGGAACATCACCAGTCATTCTCACTGGTCACGTGAAGCAAGGTCTGCCGGAGTTTCAACCTCCGCCATTCAAGATCAATGTCGGCAATGAAACTTACGGATTCTTCGATATGATATCAGCCTTGGGATCTGGCTGCATTATCGTACCCTTGCTTAGTGTTCTCGAAACAATTGCTATTTGCAAAGTCTTTTGTTAGTTCATATTCCTTAATATTACTTTTATCACGTTTATTTTAATTTCAATTCTATTTTTTTACAATTATATTTCAATAATCCAGTTTTTCATTGAATTTGAAGTTGTTTCATTTTTATTTAAATTTCATTTTTTATTACTATTTTATTCTATTTATTATAGAAGAAATAGAAAACACAATTTAATTATTTATATTAAATTCATAATCGTGTAAAATAGGTTTATTTGCATTACGTGAGGCCATTGAAAGTTATCTTATTTTAAATGGAATCATTGAATCACATAGAAAACTTTCTGTTTCTGATTAAATAAGAATTACTTATAATGACCTATTTTTTTGTAACTTAAATGCAATCGAAATTCAAGAAACAACTTCAAAATTTAAGTTAATTTATTTCCAAGTAGTTATAATTTGTTTCATTATAATTGAACTATAATAATATTGTTTTCAGACTATGTAAATAATAATAATTAATTAAATTTGCAGCCGATGGAAAACCAGTAGATGCGACTCAAGAGATGTTGGCAATTGGTTCTTGCAATATCGTATCATCATTTGTCTCGTCAATGCCAGTAACCGGTGCTCTCAGTCGCGGAGCTGTCAATCATTCTTCGGGTGTTAGAACAACTTTCGGCGGAGTTTATACTGGCATTTTAGTTCTCGTTTCATTGCAATTTTTAACTCCATATCTTTATTATATCCCTAAAACGTCACTCGCTGCTGTTATCATAGCAGCGGTTGTATTCATGGTGGAATTGCATGTTATTAAACCTATGTGGAGGACGAAAAGTAATTTCTTTTTCTATATATTATATGTTTAACGAAATCTTAGAAAACAAATCTTAATTTATATTTTTTTATAGAAATCGATTTGGTGCCAGCATTAGCGACATTCTTATGTTGTCTTTTTGTGAGACTTGAAATTGGAATCGTTATCGGCATCGGCATTAATCTCTTATTCCTTTTGTATGCCTCTGCCAGACCATCGTTAAGAGTTAACAAGAAAGTGGTAAGTATTTAAAATTTACGTTCAATCATAAAAACAATATTAAATCATAGTTAAACTTATACAAATATGTACCATTTTTAGACTCCAAGTGGCTGTGAATATCTCACCATCACACCAGATCGAAGTCTTGCATTTCCAAGCGTAGAGTACGTCAGATCTGTAATCAGTAAACATGGAACGAGACAAGGAATTGCTGTTCCAGTTGTCATTGATTCCACTCATATCCAGGCTGCAGACTTTACAACAGCTAAGGTATAAATTATCTTTTTTTTTTCAAACCCATGTACAGTTTACATCATTATACACTAATTAATTTTAATTAAAATTTTGTTTCTTTTACAGGGAATTAAAATCCTCATTGAAGATTTTGATCGAAGAGGGCAGCCACTTATCTTTTATAACTTAAAACCCAGCGTAGTCGCGATTTTCAAAGGCGTTAAACCGTCTGGACTTAGATGTTGCTTCAGTGAAGCGGAATTAAATGACTACTTAAAAGGTACTTATTATTTTTATCAAAAATTAACAAGATCGATAATGGTCTTATCGATAAAATTGAGAATAAAAAAAAAACTAAAATAATAAACTTACTAAAATTATATTTATTTCAGAATTTGCAAGTAACTCCGGCAGTGGAATTAATCGGCATTAAAACGATCCAAAACTTAAACACACAACAGCAGTATTATAAACAAAGTGTATTATTTATACATATATACGAATATATATATATAAGAATTCCATTCTAAGAATGATGAACCGAAGATTAACATTGTCTTCCCTGTAAATAACGCCTTTATGAACTTAATTATATACATAAAAAAGAAGAAATGTACAAAATACTTGATAATTCCTTACTTTAGAAGCTCGTTCACTTAATGTATACTTCGTTGTAATATTATTATACCGCTATTATTTTTATTAATTATTTCATACTTGTTTGTAATTGTAATTATTGTATTTTATTGCCGTTATAATTATTAGCTGTATTATACACATTTATATTATATTTGCATCTGACGAGCGCCGCAAACTGGTTTTGCGATATAAAATGATGGAGTGCCTTTATATCTGTAATAAAAACGAATCATCAGTTTTTTCATTTAACTATTGCTTTTTATTACTTAATTTAATGACTATATTTTTTTATTAATTTTATTCGTCCTTTTTTAATTATACAGAATAATGAAATTACTCACTCTTTCTGTATATGTTCTTTAACTTTATCAACAGCTTGTTTTTCCAACAGCGTCACTGTACAACCACCAAAACCAGCGCCAGTTAAACGACTACCAAGAACACCGTCGATTTCACGTGCACATTTGACCAAAGTATCCAATTGTTCTGACGAAACATCGTAATCATCACGCAAAGAATCGTGACTTTGATTCATCAATTTTCCGAACGTCACAAAATCGCCCTTTTCAAGAGCAGTAGCTGCATCAACCGTACGTTGAATTTCCGAAATCACATGACGTGCTCTTCGAATGATGACATCAGATGCATTTTTCTTCTTTAACTCTGTTAGATTAAATATATATAATTAAATATTATAATTATTATAATCAATCAATAAAAATTATACTTGATTAATACCTTCGAGATCATTCAATGTCGCTTCTCGTAAAGACTTTTTATTCAACAATTTGGCCGCTTCTATACAACAGTCTCTGCGTTTACAGTATTCGCTTGAACCCAATTTGTGTGGGGAATTTGAATTAACTATTAAAAATACGTAATCGCCAAGATTCGCCATGGAAATCTGTTTTGTTGTTAAGTCACGACAATCCAGCAAAAGTGCGTGATTTTCTTTAGCCGTTGCTGAGATAAACTGATCCATTATACCACATGGTACACCAGCAAAATCGTGCTCGGCACGCTGACACACTTTTACCTATAAAATTAAAATTTAATTAATTAAACTTTAATAACTAACAATTTTCGATTATATAGAATTAAAAAGAAAAACCTACGAATGGAATTATAAAATCATGTATTAATAATTACATTAATAATAAAGATATAAAATGTTTATTGTTAAATGTTCTGTTGATTGTACTGCTATTATTAAAAATAATTGAAAATGCATTTTTAATATATATTTTTCAGTTTATATATAATATTTGTATTAATGCATTTATAACAAAAGTACTTTATCTTCTGGATTAGATTTAACTCCAGTTAATGCTTCTAAAAATGTGTACACAGAAACTTCTAATGCTGCTGAACTACTAAGACCACCACCTGCTGGTACACTTGACAATATAACTGCATCGAAACCGGGTATTGCAGCTAAAAAATAAATTTTAACAAAATTTATTTTGTTAATGAAAATAAAATTCCAATTTACTCTAATTTTATAATCTTTGATAAAATAAAATAAAATTTACAAAAACAACATAATAGTAATTTAATCATCATCAAAAGTTTATCAATATCGAATACTAAACTAATATTTTTTCATATATTTTTCAATATGTTCAATGTTCTTATTTCCTGAACTTTATCTATCAAATGGATTTATTATATTAAGATAAGTGATTTCTTTTAATCTTGGCCAAACTAATAAATTAAACGACATAAATTAAAGGATTTCGATGCTGTTGAAGTGCAATAAAATATAAAATGATTACATGGAAAATTTGCAAAAACTCCTTTAATGTAATTGGCCCATTTTGGTTCGCCTTTTTGAATCTTCGTTTTATCGCTCACGTCAATTTCTGCTTTATTGTTCGACGACACAGCATCGCTCATCGAAAATAATCTGCAAACATTTGTGTTATTTGCCCTTCCAACAAACATGGTAACTAATGGAACGGCCTGAAAATAAGATGCTTAAATTAAAAAAAATGTAAACTTTTATCTTAAAAATTAGCTTAAACAAATTATCATTATAAACATTATAATGATAAAAAATTACATAATATATAGATTCAACTAAAAGTAATGAGTTTCAATTAAACATGCAATAATCTTTAATTTAAATTCAAAATTTCCTTCTAAAATTTGGTTGTTTAATGTAATTATAAATTAATACATTTTACATTCATGTAAATAATAAAATGATTGATCTTACCATTGGTAAAACGAAGCCTTCATTATAATCTGTATGTTCACCAATGAGATTGACTCTTCCCGGTGCATAAGTGCATATATTTGCATCGCCGCTGAATTCTTTAGCAAAACACTGCAATGCTTTGACTTGCATTTCCTTCAATTCTTGATTAAAGTCAGTCATTTTCACCAATTATTCTAATTTTACTATACAAAACACTTTATTTCTTCAAAAATGATTGATTTTCTTAAAATATATTTTAAAATATATATCTATATATACATAAACTTGTGTATATAATATAAAGAAGACAGTTTCAAAAGGACAATTAAAAATAACGTTACTCAAAGGACAAGACCTTTAGATAACTGAAAAGTGACGTGTGAGTATGAGCACTGATATGAGTCGAAAGCGCAACGACTGTGCCAACACTGGATAACTTTTTTTTTCATCTAAGCTACTCGACAGATGTTTGCATTACCAATGACTGTATAGTTAACATTACTATAAACACTCTTTAGATATGAATTTGTTGATTGCATCTCAACAAGAAATCTAAATCAGCAAAAATAACTATTTTTAGATTTAATTAAAGAAACTTATTTTTGAAATTTTTAGATGACCATCCCTTTAATTCATACCTTAATCAGACATTTATTGATTAATTTTATCTTAAATGTGATTTGCTTATAATTATAAAATTTGATTTTAAAAAATCAAAATATTCTACTGTAACTTTTGTTTATACAAAGGAAAAAACAATATAATATATAAAAATTAAAAAATTGTAGTTATTGTTAATATAACTGAACAACATTTGCCGTTGACAACATTGTATCCAAATAAAAATGCAAATTTATTGAGTTTCTGTATGCAAATGAAGTGCGTATCTAATCGTCTTTGTCAGTATTTAAAGCCTATGAAAAACTTCAGTGCTATTTTACATTTAAGTGAAGTTTTTAAGTCTTCAAAGTTACATTTAATTTATTGCATTTATTTGTTGTTATTTAATTGCAGTAAATTTTATACGCGAATGCACAACTTGACCCTCAACAAACACATAATCAGAAGTACACTGAAATACTTCACAAGTGGTTGCAGAACAAATGACATTAGCTAAGTTTTAAGCTTTGAATATACATCAAATACTGTATCCGGTGGGAGTAACTCTTTTTTTTACAATTATATACAAAGTAGCTGGAAAAAACAACGCGAATTCAAAAGAAGTTACGAAAAATGACGGTGTCGGATCCTCATATAAAAAATCTTAAAGGTTGTATTAAAAGCAAAATTGATAATTATAATATAATAGGTACAAACACAAATAAAAAAGAAAATAATGTTATCATTTAAGGTTACACGTTGAAATGTAACGTAGTAGTTATTGATTTTATATTGTGAATATATATTCATTTCATTTCATATTATAATACAGTAATATAATACAAGAAAATAAAAATAGTTTATAGATTTATATAAATAAATATCCCAAAATATGATTTGTAAAATTTCTAAAATAAAGTAATTATTAAAAACACATAAATGTTAAATTTGTATTTGGAACAACAGGTTGGACCCGTAAACTAACTGAATATGGTAGTAGTATCAACGACGATCATCCAGATTTAGTACCATTTTGCGAAAGTTTAGAAAAATGTTTGGAAAAGGGAGTGTCAATGCGTGTCAATTCTTTTACCATAACGAGGGAACCCTTTGCGTGGAACTGGATAAAAAATTTGGCTTCAATTAATGAAAGGTTTTCACATCTCTTTACTTTTTATTTTTATGAAATTTAAATTATGTTCCTTTTTTACAAAATATTTAACTTTAAATTTCCAAAAATATTACAGTTCTTTATATATACTTTCATCCATAGTCGACACAGTGTCTGAAAACAAAAAAACCACCAGCTCAAGTGGAAAATTAAAGTTATTCATAAGACTTTGTTTGATACGAAAGTATTTGCATATACCAATAGCGTTTGTTGTAAGTATTCGAATTATTCATTTTCGTATAAAAGTAGTATATAAAAATGTTTGATTTATAAAATTTAATTATGATTAACAAAATTATTAAATGTACAGATAAAAAGACCTGCTTTAGCTCGCGACTATTACGACGCCGACAGTATAATCGGCAATGAAATTCTGGGGGAAATATTTGTGTCAGTTTTAATGCAAATTAGTCGATTGGATTTTAAACTAAACTTGAGAAATGCGAGCTTTTTGGATGACTCTTGGGAACTACCTGTGTGCGAACAAGTAGAGTTGGTACCATGTAAAACTTTGGGCATATCTGTCTGGTATATAAAAATATATAATTATCAACAATATCTGATTCTTTTTAATTTTTACTAAACGTAATTAGTTTTACAGCTTCATTCACGGAAAAGCTTTAATCGCTAATTTGGATGAAAATTCTGTAGCAGCTGAAGATGTAATATAAAAGTATTATCAAACTTCTCTTTGATTGTCATTTTAATTAAAACAAGTAATCATTTTATTAGGGTAAAATACAAATTGGTGACATACTTGATGAAATAAACAGTACTGTGATAAATGTATATTCAAAACATGAATTGCACCGAATTATGAGAAAAGCTCATGGATTTCCAATAACATTACATATTATTAAGGTAAATTTTGTGTTATTATTATTGACTTAAGTAAATTAATAATAATAAGTTATTAAATTAACGCTTGTTATTAGTTGCGATTAAATTCAACAAACGAAATATATGGACCAATTGCAAGTATTATAAGAGCTTCGAATATTGAGCATATACAGCAGCTCCTGGAGAGTCCTGTAAAAACGGCTCAACTTCAACTGGAAAGAAAAGTCAATCTTGACGATACGAAAATAAAAGATTTAAGTGCGGGATTTCCATTAAAATATTACGGATCAATATCTACCGGTTTTATGGGTGATGTGAAACAAATTGAACGAGCTATACGCCAATTACTGTTACAAAAACCACCAGTGGAACCAATTCCAGTGTTCTTCGAATGCCTTGAAATAGAAATTAAAGTTATTTCACAAATTGATGGAACTGTAAATATAACTTTAAATCACTTTAAGTTAAATAAAAAATATTATTAATAAAAAAATAACTTTTTTAGGTGATATTAAAGAAGTATTACATGGAAATATCATCCTGCGGTCGAACGCCAAACATACCATGTTATTTTGCATTTATATCTGGGTAACTAATTTTTAAACATTAAATTAACTAAACTTACATTTTTCGATTCGAGTTAATTGATGCAGATAATTGTTTCAGTGAAACGACCTGCAGTGTTGCAAAGACTTTTGAAGCTCACATATTTTATCACGAAGACTTCAATGAAATGCAACTGATTTTACAAAGCCTCCGTCAAGGATTCTACAGAACTCATTATGCTGTTTGAAGTTTCAACAGTTTTATTTTTATTGAATATAATTGTAATAATAATGAAAACAAAAAATTAGGTGATGTGGAATTAATATTAATATCATAGAAAAGATATGTACATTATATTTTTAATAAATCAAATTTATTAAAATTATAAATATAAATATAAATTAAGAACCAAAAATAACTTTAAAAGTTTGTTGTTTAATAAATAATTTTATACATTTGAATTTTTTGGCATTAACACAATTTTAAATAATAATTTCAGTTTATTAAAAAAGTACATAATTAAGGTGATTCTTCATTTGCATTAGTTTTTTTTCATCTATTAATAGGTTCACCATTAGCTCTATCATTTTTCCCATATAACTGAAGAATCGCCTCAAGTAACTATCATAATTATTAAAAATAACATAAATAACTTAAAGTACACTTATTTTAACTTATTGATAATCTTTAACAAACTTCTCAATGTGTCACAAGTTTTAAGAAGAAGCCTTATATTTTTTTCACTTATTTTTTTTTTTTTTTTTTTTTTT